>JAAXCT010000254.1:600000-762880 GCA_012490785.1 Eragrostis nindensis | reverse complement strand
ATCGTATACCTAGAGTATATGAATTAACTGCAAGAGGTTGTTTCTATGACTCAAACCCGTGACCACATGGGTATCTGGAACTTTGTAATTAAGGGCCTATGAGATGAAACAGAAATACTACCTATAGAGTTCCCCTGCCCAGTATAAGAAATCTATACTTGGTCGGAGGAGATAAAAAAGAGGAACAATAAAAACCTCCCATAAGCCAGTTAAATGATATAGGCTAGAACTCACATAGTGGAAAGATAACAACATTATCTATTAATTTCAAATCTGTTACAGAAGTCCACCTCCTATTCAGTCATTAGCTTTCAATAGAATCGATAAATTGCTCCTCGTTAATCTTAGCTGCTTGAGCATGCTACATCTCTTTGCACTGCAATAGTTTGGGTAAAGGAGACCAGGAGGCAGAACAATGGGTTACATGCGCATAAGATGCTTTTATGTCAAGATATACATGTCCCTCATGATCTGAGCATGCAAAACATTTCTTTTTACCTTGGTGCTCAATATGAATTAGATATACAACTGATAGGAGCTAAAAAATTTAAACTGCACAGTCGGATAAGCTCTCACACCAAAGAAGCTTTGAAACTCGATCTATCTGATTCAAACCCCAAACGAAAATACAGTTTGTTAAAAACTGTTTCCATTATGTTGGACTGTGATAGCGAAAGGTAACACCGCGACATGAAAAGTCTTGTTACTGGACGATAACCTACAGTGCCTTTATTAGGAGGCAACTTTTCTTCAGTAAACAGAGCAGTTATAAACTTTGTAAAGTCCTACAGTGCCTTTAGGATCCAAACTTTTCTTCTGTTAAAACGGAGAAGCTATAAACTTTGTGAACTCCTTTGCGAGCTAAGCTCAAATGTAGGCGTACATGATCAACGATTGCTTAGTGCATAACAAAATGATCTGCCTACTGTCTTATTTAACAGTGAAGTATCAACCCAATATAAATCAATGTATTTGGAGTCTACTAAACGAATCTGTGAAACCTCCATGTCATATCAGGCATATAAACTTCTAGGATTGCTTAAATATGCCATATGAAGCATCACATTAGTGTTTGTATTATCTTCTAGGATACATAATATTGAGATAAGCAAAGCTGATGAACCAGTAATATAAGATGCTAGAAAATACTCAACTCGAAAGTTCCATGATCCTTCACAGGATTGCTGTATATAAGGCCAACAGTTACACAAATCATTGAGTATGAAAAATAGCGAGCACATTCCAAAGATGGAGAACACAATAGCTGACATCCTCTAAAAACTCGACCTACGGGGGGTACGACGGCCCCCGGGCATTTAATTAAGGAGAAGATCTTCTCACGCAGATCGAGAAAATCCCCGAACCCCCTACCTGACCGTACATAGGGACCCAGCTGGCCTGTGAGCTCACTACTAGAATTCACCGGTTTTCCTAGGCCCAAAAACACTAGGGAAACAGCAAAAAACAGTAGGGAAACCTGTTCCCTAGAAACTTTCCTAGGGAAAGATTCGTAGGGACAGATTCGACGGGAAAGACCAAGTCCCCTACAGTTTTTCCAGTCAAGTGGTAGGGAAAGGTTCTTTCCCTAGGAAAACCAGATCGCAGGGAAACCTGGGTCATGGCAGGTAGTGTACTACGTGGAAAGGTGGTTTCCCTAAGAAACTTTTTTACCATAAATATATTTAGAAATAGTTTTGATTTTTTTCTTTGCTTTTATTAGCTATTAGTACTAATATTATTTCTTATGTTCATCTGCTTTCCACATCTCAGATTTATAGAGACAGATTCACAACTGGAGTTATATCATTGGATTAGAAATCATAACAAGAATTTATTCTTTATATGTATGTGTCCGACATTACATGTACGGTGTTTATTTACATACAAGCAAGAACACTGTGTGTCTCGGTTCCTCTTCATCCACTTCCGTTGCAGGTTTGTACAGTTGATGCATCCACTTAATTCCAAGATCTCCGCAGTAGCTGTGGCGCGAGTCTTTACCTATGCTTTGATCCAAAGAAGGGCGAGGGGATTTTTCTTCGCATTGCAACTACTTAATTCGCTACAGTGCACGCTCGGCACTGTAGCTAGCTACAGTGCTTCTAGCGTAAGAAGAGCCCAATAACTAGAAAAATTAATACCCTTACTGCATCCAAGTAGTATATCGCAGCCAATGGTTCAGGGAGAGGCACAAGCACAACTGTTAAAACTGGATACGAACCAAACCTGCACAAGCATGTCTTTAGGAATACCCTAATCTAAACATAATAAGGCAAGGAAGTTCAGGAGACGCCGGCTGGCTGCACTCGAAGTCGTAAAGAGATGCTCCTCACATGGTTACTCAGTAACAATATTCGCAAAAAAAGGTTACTCAGTAGAAACGTAATTAAGGAGACAGGACCGGACCGGACTACAGACATCGCGGGTTTCCGGTCAGTGCTGTGCTTTTTGTTAGTCTACAGATGAAACTCTGAACATTCTCGCTCTTTTGTAAAGCAACCAGGGCACAAAAATGCAGTAACAACCTGTGTTCGTAAAGTTGAACTCGCATTTCAACTTTGGACACAATTTGATACTTAGTATTTGGCCGAGGAAGGCCCACGAGCCTTGTTATCCACGAAGCCCACCGAACCAGTTCCCTTTCCCCTGACTGCTTCCTCGCCGCGGATGAAGAGGGAGCTCGAGCTCACGGGGGCGCCCGCAGTGAGCTAAGGACAGGTTCGTTGCTATTGTGCCTTGCTTGAATATCCCATTCCGGCGAGAAATGCTCTAATCCCTAGCTCGCAAATGTCTGTGTTTTTGCTTGCCAAAGTAAAAGTTGAATCGATAGAGAATTTGTAGGCTGATCTGTATGTATATCCGCTGCAAGATTCTATTTTCTCGCTTCTGAAGTGATGATGCTGACAGGGAGATCACAAGGATTCCTTGGCTAGGAACTGCTGTTTGGCTGCCACCCCTCTGCTTCTGCATCAGTTCGATTCGGTAAGCTCAAATTCTTCTGTTCGTCCATAGAGGGTTCAGAAATCGTCATCTTTCTTCTCTTACTCCTACCTCATGTCTGATCTGCAGGTGTTCTGGCAATACATGCCTGATCTGCATATTAGTTTAAAAATGTTAGATGTTTTTGATAACACGCCCAAACTTTGTTGGCATTCATGTGCAGGCACTTGCAAAGGTCGTTGACCTATGCAGTCACCTCCATGAGCGTCAAGTCCGTGCTCGCATGTGTCTTCACAGCAATGTGCCCGGTGGTGCTTGCGTGGAGTGGATCATGCGGGCTAGCTGAGGTAAGATAGTTCTGGTTCCTTGTTTTCTACCCGTTATCCTGTCAGTTCTCTTGAGTGTTTTTGTTTTTGTTGCATTTGACAGATCGCTGTGGCATACATCAAGAACCTGTGGAGCCGGTGCATTGGCCGGGGCGATGGCATGGACCTCTGATGAGCGCTCTAGTGGCCGGTCACCAAACGTTTTCTTCAATCAAGAAACCTAATCTGGCCATAAAGGCACGCTGCTCTTCTACTGACCTTAGAAGTCTTCTTCCTATTTTCTGAGACCGACGCTTGGTTTTCTTGGTTTAAGCCATTTGGATCTAATGCGTGTTCTGAGGTGAATTGGAAGGTCTCTAAAGATTTTGACCATACGAACCTGGATGGTCTTTAAAATTTTTGACCGTATCAACCTGGCTAATGTTATGTCATACTCCCTCCGTTCTTAAAATGATGTCGCCGTTGACTTTTTAAGTTACGTTTGACCGCTCATTTTATTCAAAAAAATATAAAAATTATCAAATATTTTGTTATAATTTGTTTTATCACTAGAGAAATTTGAAACATAACTTGTAATTTTGCATATTTGAGCTAATATTTTGAATAAGACGAAGGGTCAAACGTAACTCAAAAAGTCAACGGCGACATCAATTAAAAAATGGAGGGAGTATACACTAGTATGTCCTTTGTGTACCAAGTACTGAGGCGCCTGCAATGGAATGACACGACTTTTTGTTGGTGGATTGTGTGGATGTGTTGATCCTGTATCAGTCTGCCTGTTATTATCGACAGTGTTTGATCCTGCAATCTCTATACGGCGATGCACTGCGGACAGGCGTGCATCGGCGTCGCCCACGGTGGCCGGCGCGCCCTCGTGTCGCTGCTACCTGATTATTCTTTTATGTGCACAGTTTGCCAGTAGAAATTAAAAGTGCTCCGATGCACCCCAGCAGCAGCGCCCGTATCTTTCTGAGATATTAACGACGTTGAATGAAACCATAATAGAGTATGGCAGCTTAGTGCTTTATATTGGAAGATAATTAGTGCAAACTGTAGCTCGCAGTGACCATTGGCCCCTTGCTTCATTTCCCACTTGGATTTGCAGCTCTTGTTAGCAGTGTTCAGGTTATCGGTAGAAAAAAAATTTCGGGACCCCACGATAGGAACGAAATTGACGAATTTCGCCGATTTTCCGAAATTTCGGGCCGAAATTTTTCAAACGAAATTTTGAATTTGACCAAAATTTGTCTGAAATTTGGTCCGAAAAAATCCGAAAATTTGAATGAATTTCGGCGAAATTTTGGCGAAATTTCGGCGATAAAAAATAGGATCAGATAAGCAGATTAAATATAGGATCAGATAAGCAGATTAAATACGTTAATAGTCCAACTCTTAGGTCAATACAGCAATAGTAACATGCAGGCAGTCTCTAAATCCACAACTGTCCATACAAGTTACATGCTTGCAATTGCCTATTTTAATCGAACAAGGCTCCAGGACTTCTGACTTACAAGTCCGAGCCTCCAAATCCATATAAGTTATATGGTTGCAAATGGTGCGATTAGTCTATCTTAATCTAACAAGGCTCCAGGACGTCCAACATACAAGTCCGAACCTCTAAAACTCAGAGACCATGTAAATAACTAACTAGTCAATATATATCCAAAAGTCACTACTTGATTGCCATGCCAAAATATTTTGACCTTGCAGATTTCTGGTGCAGTCCTTAGTTCTTGCTACCTGTAGCATGAACAAAAGTATTTGTAATCAGAACAAACTCAAATCTTTGGGACAAATTTTTTGCAAGAATATGGCATCACCATAGATAAGGTTGTGCACGTTCACAGTCTTCTTCCTACAGTTCCTTACAGGCCGATTGGTGTTGTTCTCACCTAAAACAAGCATGCCATTAGTAAAGCAACTTGTGATAGTAAAGCACAAATATATAAGCTACATGACAACATGTCATTCACCTGTTTCGTCTGTTGCTTCACCTTGCTCATGCGCTACTCCTTCACCATCCTCAGAGCCACCGTCACCAGATTCATCATCCTCACGTGCCTCATTACCACTGGAGCTAGAGTCCACTGTTTCCATGTCGCATGGAGTCACCGTGTCACTGTCACTTCCAACATATTCATCCTCCACATCCTCATTTGGCTGCTTCCTGCGCTTTTTATTCTTCACACCATTGTCACGTTTTCTCTTTCCTGTAAGACTAGCTTCCCATACTTCACGACGCAGCTCACGAGAAGGTTGGCCATCTTCCTCATCAAGAATCGGCTGTGATTCAGCCATGGAGCCATTAAGCCAATCTGTGATTGGGTTCGTTTCATCATAGAGTGCAACATCCATCATGGCCCCGAAAGGATCTGCAACCTTATCTTGATGATCAGCTTCTAATCGTTGGATCGCTAGTTTCAAGTTGTAATGCACAAACACCAACTTGTGAAGTTTAGCATTGTCCACAAATGGAAAAGTCCCTATGTCCTTGAGCAGGAGGTTGATGGTGTGTGCAGCACACGGCTGCCAAATGATGTGGGGGTACTCCATGGTGAGCTGTAAGCATGCTTTCTTATAGTTTGAGCCATTGTCAGTTACAATCTGCACAACTCTATGAACTCCAATTTCGTCAATTACCACCTCTTTAATACAATCATAGAGGAAGCTAGCATTCTGAATTTGACCAGTTGCATTGATTTTTTTATGGAAAAACATTTGTTCATTGCAATATACCATAAAATTGATGATGCTGTCACCTGTACGTCCAGTCCAAGAATCACACATAAGGCTCACACCATACTGATCCCAATCTTTCTTGAAACCTTCTAGATTCTCCAGTAGTTCATCATAGTTGTTCTGCAATTTATACAAATGTTAGGCAAATAATAAGCAATATTAAAATAAGTTAGGCAAATGACAAGGAATATAGACCTGCAAGTATGGACCATCGATCTCTTCACCAGTTGGGCATGGCACCCCCTCACCAAGCTGTTGAGTCAATTTTATTGCTGCCCGGAAGTAAGGACAGTTTGACTTCCTCCCAGCAATGTCGTTTGCATGAAACCATTTAGCCCACGCTCTGCCAAGTTTTTCTTTGAACTCTTTAATATTGAAAGCACGGTCAATCCTTGGCTGGACAGGTGCTCGGCTGCGTGCCAAGTCAATGTCGAACCCTCCTCTTTTTTTAACACAGGCTTGACGATCACCACCCACGCAGCTCGCCGTGGTACTTCTACTCTTGCTACTAGAACCACTCACAAAGTTTGCCCTGCTCATATGGAGATCCTTTAATGATCTTCTCAATGCAACCTGCACGTCATCACCATCATCAATAGGAATTAGACAAAAATGAGAAGTGATAAGCAAATAAATAAGAAACAATCTGTACAGTCTAAGAATTACCTGCATGTCATCGTCCTCATCACTAGGAATTTCAATGCAGTTACTGCCGTTTCCTGTGAGAACATCAACTATTTCTGCAATATCATCATCTACTCTCAGTCTGTGGTTCTTCTTTGCTCTCCTCCTTGCCTTCCCTAATAATCTGGTTGATTTCATCATTTGTCGCACATCCTTCGGCACCTTTGTGCACTCCGTAACATTACCAGGAATTCCAGCAAGATGTTCTCTAAACCGGGTAGCACCACCACCTTTAATTTGCTTGTGGCAGTAGTTACACTTAAATCCAGCACCAACAGGATCGCCATGTGACCATACATACTCAATACTCCGATCTGGACATCCAATGGTATAAAATTAAATTCATGCTACACTTTAAATCTGTGCAACTACTATTTCAGAAACAATATAACTCATGGACCAGCAACATAATAAATAGAATACGATGGTCAACAAAATTAATCCCCATCTGTTCATAGTCCTAGGTAATCACCTAATTTATACCTACACTTTGCTGTCACATCGCTGCAAGGTTTCCACTTCAGATTTTTTTTTTAGGACATAAGGGTCCTCGAAGCAGGTTCAGAGAAACAATTTAGGAAGGGAAAGAAATCGCGAAGTTTACATGCACAATCTTCAGTTCCAAACTACATCTGGATAACCAGATAAACAATATGACGACTCCATCAAGGCTACTACTCCTAAATGCCCATCTCCTCTACTAGTTTCCAACGAACAGCTTCTCTGATTCGACTACAGATTGCAGTACCATCATTATCAATTTTACCAAATCACTCGCACAAGATAAATCAGTGCATCAATCCAACAGAATTAGTAAATCGACCATTACTTACCTGCTGCAGCAGTGCCATCGCCCCCATTCCCTCCATCGCAATCACCTCTTCCTCTGCTTTCATTCCCGTCGGGGCCGGCACCAGCAGCTCTCCCGCGCCCATCAGGACGACCAGTACCTCCTACGCCATCCATGCCTCGCTTGTCGGAGTTGGGGGCGCAGTCCATGGCCGGATCTGAGTGGAGATGTGAAGATAAGGGGAAGATGCAGAGGCTGCCCGGGAGAGTGGAGAGGAGGAGAGAGAAATAAAATTTCATGGATGCTAGGGTTCTGATGAGGTTTTGTTCACGTGGAGAAGGAACTATGGGCCTCGTGGGCTATGTTGGAACAGAAAAAAATTCAAATTAGGCCGAAATTTTTGGCCCGGTAAGCAGTTTTACCGCCCACCACCGATAAACCGAAATTTCGGCGAATTTCGGCGAATTTCGGCCGAAATTTTTTTCACTGCGTGTTAGCTTGATATACGCCTCACGATGACCACGCACTTGTCAGCTCGGCATCTAACTTCTATTCGAAAAGTGAATCGTCATCGTCAAGTCCTTTGCTTCACCGTGTCACTCATATGCACTATTCACAGCAGCCCAAATCCTGTCGCTCGCTGGACATCACCTGGCACATGGCATAGGATATGCATGTGATCTAATCTATGGTTGACAGGGAGATGGGCATCGAGTTAAGGAGAGAGACGGTCAAGAGCGAGATGTGAATGGGGAGAGATGTCAACATGCTCAGGAGCAGTTTGGTCACTGCAATTTGGTCATCGAAATGATAAACACGATAGCCAATAGACTTCGCCAGAGTGGCAACAATGGCATCAAAATTTAGATGCATGGCAGACACAAATAAGGAAACTACGCAAATTCTCAATGCAAAATCCTCCCTTTATTTCTAAATTGTTGTCAACTTTTCAAGATACATTTGACCATTCGTCTTATTACATTTTTCTAAAAATTTAAAAATATCATATATTTTGTTATGATTTTTTCATTATTAAAGAAAATTGAAACATATAATTTTGCATGTTTGACTAAATATTTTGAATAAAACAAACAATCAAATCTAACTAAAACACAATAGTAATAACAATTTAAAATCGGAGAGAGAGTAAGAAATGTCCACAGATTAGCTGGTTTGCCTTTTGCCGCCCTGACGCAAACTCAAACCGTGTCGCTGTCGCCGATGCCACCGCCAGCCGGCGAGCCCTCGCCGTCCTTCGCCTCCCCCATCACCACGGCCGACGGGTGGCACCCGCGCACGGCGGAGCGCCGCCTGCTGCATCTCCTCCACCACTCAGCTTCCGCGCGCCGCCGCCCGCTCGAGCTGCTCGCGTTCGCCGTGCGCCGCGCGCTCCCCTGCTGCCCGCCGTCGCCGCACCACCACTCCCTCGCCGCGCTCCTCCTCCTCTCCACCCCGCCTCCGCCGGCGCTTCCCCTCCTCCGCCTCCTCCCTCCCGACCCCCCGCCGCCGCTCCCGCTCCTCAACGCCGCCGTCAAGGCCCTCTCAGACTCCTCCACGCCGCTCGCGTTCCGGGTCCTCTCCTCCCTCCGCCGCCTCCACGCGCCCGATCGCCTCTCGTTCCTCCCACTCCTCGGCTGCGCCGCCTCCTTGCCGCTCCTCTCCGCGCTCCACTGCCTCCTCCTCCGCCTCGGCTTCCTCTCCCACCACGCCATCTCACTCGCCCTCCTCAAGCCGTACCCGCTACCTTACGTCCGCGTCCTGTTCGACGAAATGCCGCAGAGGAACAGGTGCACCGTCGCCTACAACACCCTCATCACGGCGCACCTCAATGCCAAGGATATACGCGCTGCACGCCACCTATTCGACGAAATGCAGAGGCATAAGCGCTCCAGGAGGAGCGTGGTTTCATGGAACACGATGATCGCCGGGTGTGCGCGGTGCGGGTGGGACGACTTGGCGGTGTGGTTTTTCGAGAAGATGGTCAAGGATGGGGAGTTGGCACCGGATGACGGGACTCTGGCGGCGGTGCTGCCGGCTTGTGGAAGGATGGGGAATGCTGCGGCGGGGAGGTGGGCCCATGAGTATGCGCGGAAGACTGGGCTGCTGGACAGGACGGTGCATGTTGCGAATGCGTTGGTGGATATGTACTGCAAGTGTGGTGATGTTGTCAGTGCGAGGGCTGTGTTCGATGGAATGCAGCAGCGTAGTGTTGTGAGCTGGAACTCCATGATCTCTGGATTCTCGCTTAATGGACATGGACTTGAGGGGATTGAGCTGTTCCAGGAGATGAGGACGCAAGGGTTTGAGCCTAATGCAGTGACATTCTTGGGTGTGCTAGGGTGCTGTGCACATGCTGGGACAGTGGATGTTGGCCGCGAGATCTTCCATAGCATGCAATCAGACCATGGCATTGAGCCGGTTATTGAGCATTATGGCTGTATGGTGGATTTACTTGGAAGATCCGGCCTTCTTGAGGAGGCGCACACGCTGATACGAGGGATGCCAATGAAGCCCAATGCTGCAATATGGGGAGCGCTTTTAAGCGCATGCTGTGCCCATGCTGGGCTGGGCATCGCTGAGGTGGCTTTGAAAGAGCTTATTAGTCTGGAACCATGGAACTCAGGGAACTATGTGCTGTTGGCCAACTTTATGCAGAGACAGAACGGTGGAGGAGGCAGGGGAGGTGAGGAGACTGATGAGGAGAATGAGTGTGAATAAGGCACCAGGGCAGAGCTTAATCGAAGATACTGAGTTTCAGTTCACCAATGGATGCTAGTAGCCAACTCTTTGGAAATACAGCTAGTTTGGAGGGCAAACTACTAAAAGGGGCTGTTAAGCAATAGCTCCATGGTCAACCAAATCTGAAAGCGATGCAGATTACTCTTTGCAGGTAAACACTCTAGCTATCTTTATCTTTGTTTCTTCCATTTGTTGTAGGATGGTGTGCTGAATGCCTGAATAGGTGACAGTGTTGTTCTATATTGGTTCACAGTAAACTTACACAACTTACATGCATTATACTGTATACACCTCCATGGTTGTTTTGAGGGCAAAAGAGGCACTAAATACCTCAAAGTACATGGTAGTTACAATATCAAGATATTCAATCAGCTTTTGCTATGAATTAACATACTCTATAAGAATTTACGGGTCCTGGAAGCCATCTCCAGAATTCAAAGTCGTTTTAAGCTTGAATTGAAATGTATAGATTTTGTCAGTAGCCAGAAAGGTGCTTCAAACGTCTTACCAAGTGGTAGGGTCGCTAAGGTTTGAGTTTCCACTGAAAGGTGTTTTCTCGATATTTTTTGCTAGTGATCATGCGGTTAGCTTGGGTGAAATATGATAAGTGAATTACCCAATAAACTTCAAATATAAAGCTGGACTGAAGATTCTGTGGTTCTTGTATACTTACAATTCCACCTTTCTGTAATGGACCATGGGGGTCATATTCCTACAAACAAAGTACATGTATTTGAGTATTCAGTTGGCATTGAACATTATAGGTGTCAAATGTCTGAAATACAAAAGTTCACCTTTTCTGACCTTCAAATTTAATTTGAATTTTGCTGCACCAGTTGGCATTTCATATTATAGGTGTCAAATGTCTTCCAGAAATTTACCTTTTCCTGACCTTCAAATTTAAATTGAATTTCAGAACCAGTTGGCATCCCATATGATACAAATGTAAGACTTACAGAAATTTACCTTTTTTCTGACCTTAAAATTTAATTTGAACAGTAACAGAGTTTCTATGGTTGGTAAAATAACATATCGCACGAATTGAGCAAATTCAGCTTAAATACTGTGTACTTACTTTTAACTAAGCATAATTACTGATGCCTTTTTCGGTTGTATACATTTGCCTTTACTAGCCATATATCGATAATGCATATAATGGTGGATAGATTCTGTTTTCTGCTTAACCAAAATCTCTATTCCCTTTTTTTCTTACCAATTATCACATGTTAGCTGGACCTTGACATGTGCTCAAAATTGTCTGCTATCTCGAACATGTGCCTCGCTTGCCTTCATTGACTTTTCTTTGTTTCAAAACATGAAATACAAATCAAAAGTTGTATCATATCGCTTTTCTCTTGTTGCAAAGCATCTCCAGTAATTTACTTAAGAAGAAGAGACGCATGAACACTCTCCTTTTGGAGAAAGAACGACGAGTGAATTGATTAATGGCACTGCCCTCTTAACTGTCAGGATGCCTTTGACTTGTGCTGTTGTGCATATAGCATAGTAATAATCAGTCCTGAATATGCAAAGTACACATCTAGAGAATTTACTTCACTGATATTATGCTCATTAATATCCTGACTATTACATATCTGATCAGTAGTTTTCCTGACCGTTTAATGAGTTTTTGAAAGAATGACATATCTTTTCAGAAATAGAAAATGACCTGTAAAATGTAAAATTGGCTGTGAAAACTCCTGTGAAGGGAACTTACAGTTTCTCTTGTCTGTGCAGACAACTGGCTGTCACTTTATCAGGGTTACTTGGGGTCCTGAAACTAACCAGCCAGAGGATGAACCATGTTCTTGTTATCGGCATACAGAACGAAATCTGACGCTATAGCTGGTACAGGCTACAGAAGAGCAAATCACTAGGAAGCAAAATATTCACAGTGGCCCAAACACGTGTTGGGCCCAGCACAAACCTTGGCATTTTCCTTTTGTGGGCTCCCTAACATGGACAACTCAAAATGAGTAATTTGAAGTTCCCAACGAAAAGAAGGCAAATCAAAAGATGCTGCCTAGAAGCAGGAGAAATTTCCGGTATTGGGCTTTGTGATCCTTGTCGTGTCGGTCTCTTTCCTCTCTCTGCCTCTGGTAATTTGTCGCCCAACTCTCTGATCTTAAAAACCGCGAAAAAGGTGGAAGCGGCCAAGTGATAAAGCAGCAATTTCTGAGGTTTGTGATGCATCCATCTAAGCTCTAAGCTCCTTTTTTTTTTGAGACTCATCTAAGCTCCTTTGCATCCTTGCGTGCATGTTTTTATGCATTGTTTTGCCAAGCCTGAAGCTCTTACGCGTGATTGTGTTCAGATCCATGCATCGGTGCTGCTGACATTTGTGTGGATTTATGTCCCCGAATCCATATGTCAAAAAATCATAAAAGCATGTGCACTTCAGATTAAGATGTTCCACTAGGATCCATTGATCTTCCCTATTAAAGTAAGCGACTTAGGGATCTGTATGGAAATGTTACTGACAGTCACAACTGTTGGTCCCTCATTTCTGGAAACAGAAAAACACTGGTGTTGTATTTATGGCTTTATCCATTTTAGAGTGTTTTGGGCTAAATTTGTCACGGCTGTTCTGCACTTGGCACGAAACAACATTTAGCCAAAAGCCTGCATAATTGGAAGTACTTATGAGTATTAGCTGACAGATTTATAGGCATCTTAAGTACCACTCTGCACAGGCTAATCACAATGGCCCACTGCATAATTCCAGTCGATGCCAAAGTTTCTTGAGTAATGTTATTGCAAGAAGATACTCTTGTTTGCAGCAGGATCACAACCACATGCAACCCACCTTTGGATTCCCTCTAACCTGCTCTCATTTTGATGCATTCGCAGGTCCCCACGAATGTGCAAGCACAAGGGCACCGGCATTTCTTTCTTTCTGAGTGCAGTGTTTGTTTTATCTATATGCCCATATGAGGGCCAAGGCGCATCAACTTGCAGCAGCTTCTACCAGTTCTTTACTCCCAGCAGCTCTGTGGCGTCTCCTGTTGCCGCATCGCCCACAAGCCTGGGGATTGGCGCGGCGGTTGCGCGGTGCAAGGCCGGCCGCCGGCGGCAGCACCGGAGCCGGGGGCGACAGCCGTTGACCTTGGCACCCGGCCGTCCCCTCGAATGCCGGCGGTCCTGGTCCCGGGGAGCACGTATCGGCTCCCGGGGATACGGCCTCTGGACACCGACCAACCACAGAGGATCAGGAGAGTGGATTTGCACTCGTAATTTGGTGCCCTTATTATCTAGTAACTTCACCTGAATTCTTAATCTGTCACAAGTATCATTAGTGCGATATAATATGAACAGTCATGTTAGTGCTGTGAACATGATTTGAGAGGTCCAAAAGGTGCTGCCGTGGATATATAATTCGAAATTGTGAGCTTCCAAAAGCGTCTGTTGAGGAGAAGAAATGTGGCGTGGCGATGAGATGATAATTAAATACTGAGTGCGTACTATTGTATTCCCTGGCTGGCTCTTTACACTATTGTTCCGGCGATCCTGTTGGACATCTCGGAGCACAGGGCTCTTGCCATTGGAGGTCAGCGAACCTTTTTCTCTGCAAAGCCTATCCATAAGAACGATAAAGTTGCATCTTTTTCCATTTCTTGATTCCACGGCAATGATAGGAATCGGCGATATGGATTGGAACCTCTTTTGCAGGTTCGTGCATGACGGTGTGACAGGTGAATATGATTGGGAGCAAAGTTGGTGGGCGTGCCATGAGACCAGCTTGTTCATCCGTTGGAGTTACGTGGAGTTACGTTGAGGTGACTCACCATGATCACAGGCAGTCAGGCAGTCAAAAGTCCACGCGATTAGTGGAAGTCAACAGGCTCTGTGCCCCAGCTTAAAACAGTTGATCACAAGTTAACCGGAATCAATAGACGAACTCATTTCGTCGGTCACGTTGCTTGCTGTTTGCAGCACCACGTTGGTTTGTTCGGTTCTAGTAGTTCAGTTAGAAGGAACTGTGTTGCATCATGGTATCTTCAGAAATCTACTGAACCTATCACTCGTGCCCCCACTCACCTTGCACCTCTTTAACTAACACTATAGCACCCAGACGAATCAAGATCCAGCCCGAGATTTGCACTCGTCATTGGGTGCCCTTATCTACTCCAAACGAATTCTTAATCCGCGGCAAAGGATCACCAGCCTGATAAACTACGAACAATCATGTAGATGCAGCGGAAATTCGCGAGATTTAAAACGAGGCGCCGCATCATAATAAATCGTACCAAATTCCATCCCATTGCATGCCTATGTTGTTTATTGGACCTTTTCTTTCCCCCAAAGTATATGTATATATAGACGGTGCTAGAATGTTGAAAAGCTGCGTCTTTTTCTCGTTGTTTTGGTGGCGTTGCATGATTTGCAATGATAGGAATTGACACTTTGGGCTCTCGAGCCTGTTTTGCAGGTTGGTGCGAAGCAGATGATGCGGGGTCGACGTGGTCCGTGACGGTGTACGACGACTGAAGATGATTGGGAGAAGAGTCTCTGGTGCGCGAGTCCTCGTAGCCTTGAGCCCTGAGACAGACAGACCAGCTTTGTTCATCCTCAGCATCATCATGTCCGCACGACTCGTCCTCAAGGCATACGTGGAGGCTGTCAAAGACGTGTTCGCGATGTCCACGCTGTTACTGAAAGTCAATCAATCGCCTTAACCATTTTTACCAGCTGCGCATTTTACTTGTACTGCTGATACGGTAAGCGAACTGAAACAGACAGATTCGCAGTCACGTCGAGCGTCACACACCGTCTGGTCCGGGGCGTCCGGCATTGCCACTGACGCACTTCAACATTCTTAAAATTCTCGCCACCCCCGAAACCGGCACTCAACTCAACTGCCCCTGCTACCCCGACCTGCACGACACGACACGACAGGAGACGCTGCTGCTCCCAGCAAATCGGCATGGCGAATGTGTGTTGTCACATCCGTCATCTACACCCCTCTGCCAGATTCGTGATCTCTTTACTGCAGCAGCAATGGAATCACTGATGCTTTCCTTGTGCAGGGGGGCTTGTGCATGCATGCTGCTGAAGAAACGGTGACTGTTCAACCTCACCAGGAGGACGCCATGAAGGTGAAGCTGCAGTGCTCTGCAGGAATGGGGGGTGGTGGACTTTACCAACTCCGCGGGAAAGCAGTGCAGCGGCGGCCATTGTCTGTTGCACGACCCTGCTTTACCGCTCCCTTTCCCGAAATGGATTAAGAAACTGTTGTTGACAGAGGTCGGCGCCCCTACTAATCTCTCTTCTCTTGGGCTTGCCTTGCAGCAAGCAGCTTAGGCTTTCCGCACTCATGTTCCTCTGTCTGCTTCTTTTAAAAGGAATATTTCGTCCTGGTCATCAAGATTCTTTCCTCTATACCAATTTCTCCCGCACCCATCATTCCTTTATATCCTTCCTCTATCCCAACTACCACATATTTTATTCAACCATCTCCAACTACCATCTCATTTTAACAAACACATTTCTTCGTAACACAATCATTTGGAATAATGATTAATAAATTATGGAATCCCAAATAAATAGTAATTCCATTATTTAAATAATTTATAATTGTTAATAATAATTTAAAATGAAAGAAAAAAGAAAATGTTGCCGTGACTTGGAGAAATTGGTATAGTAATTCTCCTCGGATGCGGCCGGTGAAGGTCGCCGCCGCCGCTTCCGCCCACGGCTGCCGACGGCCGCCTTCTCCAGGATGCTCACGCGGCGTCGGGTACCAGTGCGGGGGCGGGGGCCGAAGGGCGCGACGGCGACGCAGCTTCAGTCGAGGCACGCGGCGCCGCGCGGCCGCGGGAGCGGGACCGTCGGCCGGACGACCGCGACGGCGACGCAGGTGCCGTCCAGGCCGAGGCAGGGCCCTCCCGACGTGGCTTCGCTCTTCCCTCCAGCGGAACGAGCGCCTACGGCGGCGGATCGAGCGCGGGACCAGGCGACGGGGGAGCGGGCGACAGGGAGAAGATGCAAGGAGGAAAGAGGCGACCGCGGGGAGGACGAGAGCGATGGGCCCGGAGCGAGCGTAGCGGAGTCACGGGATTACTCTGCGAATAGCGGAAGCTGGAGTTCACGCTTCGTTATCGTAACTCATCCAGGGAACCGGTGCAGGCTATTTTCCTGTAAAACGTTACTGAAGGAACACATAAAGGGCACCGGTGCGGACAGCCTTAACACCCCCACACGGTGACTTAATCAGATGTAGTTAAATGTAAAATGAAGCACGCCGTGGCTTCACCACGCGTGTGAGCTTTTTCGCTTCGCACGTGCCGCGCTGAGGAAGGAGGAACTTGTACAACAAGCATCCATCCAAGCTGCAAGCATCCAGCTCCCAGCCCCGGGGGGAAAAGCGGCAGCTTATCTTTCACCAGCTAGCGTCACAGTGTTTGCTTGGACTTTGCTGATGGCGTCATTAGCCCTTGGTGATCTGATTAGGCGTGCGAGTCGAGTCTTTTACTGCAAGGAACGACGACACTGCGGCGTGCGTGAGCGTGATGCGGCCGGACAATGCGCGCCGGGACGGTGAAAGGCCGTTTCTTCGGTTACCTTGGGCGCGTAAAAGTAAACCGTCAGTTAATTTACCGCGGCGGCCGCTCGCTCTGTGGCATGTGTTACCAGGCCCCGAGGTGCGGTGCGGAGAGATAAAACAAGACATGTCATCCCCTCACGTGAGGCGTACTTGAGCCTGCCTGTCGCCCCTCCCCTCCACTAGTTCATTCAATAATCAAGCCAAGAAAGGCGAATGAACTAATGAAGCCTTTACCCCACTGTCAAGCGAAAGCAAACAGCGGTGCTCTAACTGTACATTTCTTGCGTGCCTGCCTGAGCTAACAGCAGCTTCGTCACGCGGTTCAACAGCAGCTTCGTCACGCGGTTCCTGCTCTTTTTCCGTTGATCTGCGTTCATATGGTTGTGCTCTGTTTGTGCCTTCGTCAGCTCGTCCAAAAATAACTGCTTTTTGGTTAGTGGGTTAAACGAGTGTACTCTCCCTACTTTGGAGATGGGGACTGGAACGAGCTTGGCTGAAAAGGACGTGCTTGTTGTGAGCAAATGAAACATCAAACATGCATGATAAAATCTGGGCAAGTTTCTGATTTGCTCCCAGATCTCTACCAACAGGTTCTAGCAACATCTCCTGGAACTGAAACTGTACGGCTACGGAGCTCCAATCTCGGCAACTGGCAAAAATCTGCGAGGATCTGTTCTTCGACAAGAGAAATCTGCAAGGACCTGTTCTTCGAGAAGAGAAATCTGCAAGAATCGCCTCAACACCTGCCGAAGCGAAACTTGTCTCTGAACAAGTTTGTCACATGAAACAGAGCAAGAGAACTACAGAGCCGGAAAGGGGAATTTTGCAGAGAAGAAAGCGCAGAGGACTGCAAGCAATGCCGCATTTTCTTCCTGAACGAGTAAAAGCTTCGGTTTTTCAAGCCGTAGCAACACGAACACGCAAGGATTACTGATTCGGATCTGTGTTCTTAGCTCGTTAGTAGAGAACATTTTCCCACTAATTTTCTCGCTAGATAAACAGCAGGCTGGTTTACATCACCCAAAATCCATACAAGCAAAATAACACATCCTACTAGCTACTTTCTATGCAACTTGCAGTTCTTGACACTTCCACCGCCGCTAATAAGCACTTGCAGAGTGACAGTGACAAGCACCCAAAAGCTGAGCTCCAAGAACGGCAGCATCAGCGGCGCTGCGGCGGCGAGGCGCGCACGCCACCGTCCATCCGTGGTGTCACGAGTCATGACCTGGAGGAGACGGCGGCGGCGGCGTTGAGCCCGCGCGCGAGGCCGTGGACGGCGCCGTAGCCGCGTGAGCCGAGCCCGATGCAGCCGAAGAGGACCAGGCCCTGCCGGTACGGCAGGTACGTCCGGCGCCGCATCTCCTCCGCCTCCGCGCGCCGCGCCTCGTACAGCCGCTCGTGCGCCGACCGCCGCCTGCTGCGGCCCGTCGCGGTGGCGCCCCTCGCCCTGCCCGCCGCCGCGGGAGACGGAGACGGCGATGGCGAAGCGCTCTGCTTCGGAGCGGCTGCCGCGGTGGCGGGGGGCGGTGGGGTCGGAGCGGTCGGGTGGCGAGTGTGGTGGTGCGTCTTGCCGCCGTCGGACTTGCTCCGGTGCAGCAGGTCCTTGAAGAACCCCCACCGGCGGGAGCCCCTCGATGAGGAAGACGATGACGACGAAGCAGAGGAAGCGGTGGACGAGGAAGACGACGAGCGCGACGCGGCGGGCGTCGCCGCTGTCGCCTGCTGCTCGTCAGCGGCGGACTCTGGCTCCGTCGTCGCCGCTGGCGGCGCCGGGGACGGCGACCTCCGCCAGTGCGAGCGGAACGGGGACATGGACCGCGCCTTCCGCCGCACGGACCGGCTCCGGACGCGCCCACGCTCGTCCGCCAACGCCGCCTCGTCGGCTCCCGCATCCTCCGCGTCCGCGTCCCCGAGCAGCGGCGCCGGGGGCTGCTGCGGCTGGAGCAGCGCCGCGGCGAGGCGGACGGGCCGGATCTGGCCGTTGCAGAAGAGCTCGTCGGCGGAGGACATCGCGGCGGCCGAGGGCGACGGGAACCGGGACGAGAAGTCGAAGTCGAAGTCGAGGCATCCAGCGCCGATGCCGCCTCCACCACCGCTGCCGCCGCGGGTGGGGCTCGCCGGGGCGCTGAAGAAGCAGGCGCCATGGTAGGAGGAGGAGAGGTGGTGGTGGGTCGGGCTGGACGGCGCGCTGACGAAGGGCGTGGAGCACTCGCTGTCGCACCCTCCGCCGCCCGCGAAGAACGGGTCGCCACAGGCGACGGCGGCGGGGTCGGCGTCTGTTGCTGCTGCTGCGGTGGTGGCCATGGCGTGGTGTGTGATTTTGGGAAGGTGGCGAGAAGTGGTGGGAGGGTGGGGAGCTTGTGCGAGGCTTTTAACTCCCGGATCCCATTTTCGATTTACCGCCTCTATCTTTTATAAATTACAGGTTTGTGAGACATGATTTGGTGCTGCCAAGGGTCTTGTCGTAATAACAAGATTCCACAAGTGTTCCCGCCAACTAGTGCTTTGTTGCCCGTCGCAGATATTTGCAGATCTGACCTGGGTGTAATGGGTAATCTTAGGACGGCCCTCGGCGTACTCGAGCAGTCAGTCGAGCGAGTGCATGTCATCGCGAACCTACTACTTCTACTAGGCTAGGAGTACTGAGTTTCAGTTTCAGTTAAAAAAAAAAAAACTCTCAGTTTACCCTGAGCTTCACAATTTCTTCTGGTTCGCTTGAACACACTCTCCGTGTTTGATGAACTTTTAGAGCCTCGTTTGGATTGAAGGAAAAATGTTTCTTTCTGTTTTTTTGTGAAATTGAATTATTTTCTGTAAAATTTTTGTGCGATTCCTGTAAAATTCCTGCGTTCTAAAGAAGCCTTTAGCAAGAACGAAGAAATTGTAAACGCAACTCCCGGCAGGCAATCCCCGTGCTTTCGTGACGGAAACCTGGTCGGCATCCGCAATGGCGTCCTGTCCAGTCCGATCAAAGTTATGGCGGTCCGTCTGTATCGTTTTCGATCTGTTTTGTTTTCTTTTTTTTTTTTTTTTTTTTTTTTTTTTTTTTTTTTTTTTTTTTTTTTGAAATCAAACGGTTATATTGCATTAAAGGCATGATACAATGATGGGATGAAACTGATCCCATTTGAAGTTTTGTAGTGCTCTTTTGCACTGGACATGTAGAATGAGCGAAGGACTCACACGAGTACAAACAATTCCTAAGGAATGTGCCTTGTTGTGCTTGTTTAGCTAGCATATCCGCTCTCTTGTTACGGTCTCTGGGAATTTTGATCACCGAGAGGGAGGCTTGTTGATATAATGGTGGACTTCTTGAAGCGCCGGCCTAATTCTCCATGTTCCTCGTTGTGATTGAGGGTTCCTGGAGTTAGCCTCATTTGCTACAATGCTGCTGTCCGTCAGGAAGTTGGCCTCGTTGATGCCCATTTGTCTGGCGACCTGGCTGCTAAGAGGAGGGCTTGAGCCTCTGCCTCCAGAACGTCCGCTGGCTGCAATAGAATGGCTTCGATGGACACCGTGTAGGCGAGAGTGGCTCTGTTGTCGACGACGAAGATTCCGATCCCGGCCGGCGTAGTTGGTGCTGGTGGCGTCAATTGTTTGATTGATGCATCGACAAATATTGCGGTCCCTGCCTGATAGTTGGCCTCTGTACCTGCAAAACAGAGCTTGATTGTGCTGTCGTGTTGGCCGGATGTCTTCGGCAAGGTTGTGTTCGTCTCGAAGAGCTCGGGCTTCATTCAGCACCCTGTACGTCGTCCACTCCACTTTGTGAACCTGTGATCATTTCGAGCTTTCCATAGACACCACATAATGGTTAGAATAAAAATCAACTGGAATTGCATTGTCGCTTTGTTGCAACAGAGTTGCAATCTGATGGTGGTGGACTCCTCGGTCTGTATCTTGAACTTGGTCTGTGCGAATTGCCATTTGCGACTGGAACCACACCGCTCGTACAAAGCTGCAATGGAAAACAAGTGTGCCTCTGTTTCTTTTTGGCCGCACCTTGAGCAGTTACCGTCAGCATTTGGTAGTATGCGATGAACTCTGCTACCTGTGCTAAGAGCAAGTCTCAGCAGCCTCCATGCGAAGGTCTTGATTCTAGGTGGCAATGTTTTCTCGCTCCAGATCCTGCGTAAAAGAACTAATACCTGGTTTGGGACGGGTGGTGGTGGCTTGTCCAGTATCGCCTGTTCAGCTAGGCCTTTGTAAGCACTTTTCGCCGTGCAGACTCCGTTCGTAGTTGATTTCCAGCAGAGGATGTCATTTCCGGAGCCATGTAGTACCTCACCTGTTTGACAATAGAAGCAATATGTGGCCCAAAACAGTGGTGAGTTTGTGATCATCCCAAACCTTTGTGCCCTGAACCCAGAGATCTGCCACTGTATTTGGGATGGTATACTCGCTCTGCTCCAGATTGAGATTGTCATGTAGCTGATTCCAAACCGAGCACCATGGCTGGTTCCATATGTTGGTGTTGCCATCAACGATTTGGATGATCGAATTTTGTGTGAGATCTTTGCGAACTTTTAGAATAGAAGCCCAGAAAATTGATTTTGGAGCATAAATGGGTGCAGTCCAAAAGAAGCTTGAGGGAAATATTTTGCTCTCAGGACTTGAGAAAGCATTGAGTCGGGTTCGGAAATGATGCGCCAAGCATGGAGATGATCATGCTTCTGTTAACTAAGCGAATGTCCCTGATGCCCAGACCTCCCAAAGCTTTGGGAGTTGTGATTGAATTCCAGGATCTGAGATGAAGCGGTTTACTGATTTGGTTATCTTGGACTCCCTGCCACCAAAAGTTCTGATGATCGCTGTTATTTTTTGCAAGGAACTTCTTTGTGAAGAGAATGTTTGCCATATAATAGATCGGTATGGAGGCAAAACTGATTGGATCAGGGTAAGGCGCCCAGCATGGTTCAGAGTGTTAGCTTTGGTAGTGGTGAGTTTGGCTCTGAATTTGTTGTAGATGAAATTGTAGGCAGTAGATTTGTCTTTATGGCTAATAAGGAGAGGGTGACCTAAATGCATTGTGGTGGGTTGTAAGTCCTGCACTGGAAAGGAAGCTCTGATTTGGGCCTTGGTGGCACTATCAACCCCCTTGCTGAAGAGAATAGAGGACTTGGGCCAGCTTGGGATTTGGCCTGACTGGGCACAGAATCATCTAGGATTGATTTGATGACTGCAACTTCATTAGGGTCAGCTTTGCCGCAGATATAAGGTCATCAGCAAACATGATGGAGTGGATTGGAGGGCAATTGTAGCCGAGGGAAACCCCTGTGAGATGTGAATGATCAAGTGCCTCTTGAAGTCTGATGGACAGCTCATTGATTGCGAGGACAAAAAGATACGGCGAAAGCGGACAACCTTGTCGGATACCTCGGGAAGCCCCGAAGCGACCGTAGGACTGGCCATTAATGTTGACAGAGAAAGTAGGGGTCGAAATGCACTTGTACACTAGGTCTATGAAATGACCATGAAACCCCTTACGTCGGAGAGCGTCGTCAATAAACTTCCATTCAATTCTATCAAAAGCTTTTGCCAGATCAATTTTCAGAATAAAAGAAGGTTGCTTAAAACTTTTGATATTGAAAGAATGCACAATTTCTTGGGCCAAAATAATATTATCAGTGATTCTTCTACCTTGAATGAAAGCATGTTGAGAGGGATGGATATACTCCGAGAGTTCAACTTTAATTTTATTTGCTAGAGATTTAGCAATTAATCTGTAATTGACATTTGTGAGGCTTATAGGCCTGAAATCTGTAACTGCAGTAGCATTGTTCTTTTTGGGAATGAAAACAATATCAGTATTGTTGAGTTGAGGAGCTAAAGTACCTGTTAAGTAGAAGTTTTTCTCGTGTGTACTGCTGGGAGCTGCGCGTACAGTTGCCGGTCACGTCCGCCGTCACCTCGCGAGACTGAGAATGCGTTTGGATCCCAAGGGCTAAAACAAAATGACTAAAAAAACAGCAAAACATTTTTAGTTATCCTGTTTGGTTCTTGAGGCTAAAAAATGACTAAAGTGCATTAAATGAGGTGAAAAAAAGACCAAAATACCTCTATAGTTGATATGTTCCAAATATTGTTCATATAGGAAGATGGAGGAGAGGAGGAGATGTTTCGGGAAGACAGACAGGGGCACCGCTGTCCACACATTTGTTTAGCCCGTTTTAGCTCCCATCTGGTGTCTATCAAGACTAAAATGTTCTGGCCACCTTTTAGTCCAAGCGTTTGGTAGTTTAGTTCTTAAACTGACTAAACTTTAGTCAATTTGGTTTAGTCCTTAGGATCCAAACGCTACCTGAGTGTGTAAATTTTCTGCAGGCGTACGTGCGTACGGGTCTGCGTTCGTCACGATACGGAGGGGCGGTGCAGGAAATGAAATGAAGCTGTGATGCAGGATTCGAAAATCTCGTGCAGTGCCTGTCTGTCAGGTGCTCAAAGCTTTCTCGGTGAAGAAGAGGGCTCTGGGTGGTTGCCGAACCCTGCCTGGAAAAGAAGCTGTGGTTCGAATCGATGATGTCTTGGTGAACAAGCCTCGGTCGTGTACGTAGGAGTAGCTGTTTTTCATCGAACGGCATAGCGTGGGCCGCGTGGCTGTGCACGGCGGGAGGCAGTTTTTTTTCCTTTTCTTTTTGCCTTTCCCTTCAAGGCTCTGTTCGTTTCCTCCCCTCTAAATTTTAGACCCGTCACATCAAAGAGAATCTTTACATTTAAACCTTTTTTATTAGTTTAATGACAAAATCTATGTCACGATCCTCCCTTTAAATCACGAGACAAATCTAATGAGCCTAATTAATCTATGTTTTGCTACAGTAATACTACAGTAACCATCTTCAAATCACGTCATAATTACTTTCATTAGATTCGTCTCGTGAATTAGACGGAGTTCTAAAGTTAGTTTTGTAATTCGACTTTTTTAATGCTCTTAAATAGCAAAATTCTTTTTGATGTGACCCTCTAAAATTTAGCACGATAAAACGAACACCCTCCGAGTTACCGGCGGTACACGCCCACGTGCCGAGCGCGTGCGCGCCCGTGGGAGAGAGACGACGTGGCAGCACCAGCTGCCACCGCTCCTCCGTGACCGAACAGTGCGTCGCTGCGCGCGGGACCGACCACAAGCAGCAAGCAACCACCGCCGTCCCACGGGATGGCGGGGCCCGCCTCCGGTCGTGCGCGTCCTCCCGGAGGCGGCCGGCAGCCGTCCGTCCCGTACGCCGCAGAGCAGCAGAGAAGGTCAGCTCCGCCGCGCGCGTGACGCCTCACGCCGGCCGCTGAACATCGTCGTTCGTTTCCGCTGGCGAGCTCGACAGAGGAGAGTAGCGGCCGGTGGGTGAGAGAAAGGGGAGGGACGGTGCGTTGCCGTCGGTTGCCCATGGCTGATCGAGGAGCGGCTGCGGCTGGGTCCCCGTAGCGTAGCGTAGCTTGCGCGACCGACCTCTCTCCGTTTCGTTTCGTTTCCCCATGCGCTGCTCCCCGCCGCCCGCGCCCCTTTGCTCTTTCTCTCTCTTCCCCTGTCTCGTCATCAGAGGAGGACAGTGCAGTTTGACACGCACGCTTACGTCCCCACACACAGTGTCACCACAGTACAGCCTACTCTACGCCGTCATCTTTCCACGCCTCCATCCATCATGCCGTCTTTCCATAGCGCTGTTGCGCAAGCGCACACAACTGGTGTCCTGTGCTGTGCATAGCATAGGCACGCAGCGGCGCATTGATCCACTCTTTTGCCGCGTCGTGGTAGCAGTACGTCGGGCTCACAGTCACCATCTCCTTTGCTGCACGCACGACCCTTCCGAGCCGTGCAGCTAGCAGGGTTGATCGTTCGTACGGCTGACGCGCCGCACAGCTAGCGCGCTCGTTCGGTACGCTACACACGCTGCTGTGTGTCGATCGGCTCCGCCGTGGGTGGCGAGATCATCATCATCAGTTTCTTCCTTCGTTTCCCTGTCACTTCTCCTCCTCCGTTGGCTTGCCGTCGTTCCCTTCGTTCTCCGCTTGTACTACGGGTCTGTTTGGTTGCAGGCCACAACACGCCACGCCACAGTTGTGGCTACCATAGAATATGTGGCCGCTGCTTGGTTGCTGTCGGGAGATGTGGCTATCACAGTTTTATCAGTACAAAATAGTGTGGCGCGGTGTGGCGGCTGAGGCGGAGAAAATGAGCGCCACAAAGTGTGGCGGCGGTGGGCGTGGTGTGGCCAGCTGAGGCTGGCATCCAAGCAGGCCCGTAGGAACTGCGGCCACGCCAAGGAAACTGTTGATCTTTTATTTTTTTTGTGTGTGCGTGTGTGTTCTTTTTTTTTTGAGGTGCGTGTGTGTGTGCGTATGTGTTTTTTTTTTAGAA
Source organism: Eragrostis nindensis (assembly GCA_012490785.1). Classification (NCBI taxonomy): domain Eukaryota; kingdom Viridiplantae; phylum Streptophyta; class Magnoliopsida; order Poales; family Poaceae; genus Eragrostis; species Eragrostis nindensis. The sequence goes on along the minus strand of JAAXCT010000254.1, from coordinate 737,765 downwards.
CATTGTTCAGTGCAAAGAAGCCCAGTAGCAGGAACAATGAGGCCGGCCTTCTCTTCTGTTCTACCGACCAGGCCGAACCGTGCCCCGCCTCATGAGCCCACCCACCCACACACGACGCAGCCCAACTAAAACTCACCCACCCAACCATCCCGTTCACCCCGCCCGCCTCTCCGCTCCAGTAATCCAGTTTCCCGCGCATTTCCGTTTCGCCCCCCGCCTCTCCTCGCCGGCGCTAGGGTTCCGCGGCGGAGGGAGGGAGGGAGGGAGATTCGGCCGACACAGGCCTCCCGCCGGCCCGCCCCCCTCCGATTTCCTCCTCCTCCGGTCACCTCCACCGCGAGGGCTGCTCGTTAGGGTTTGAGAAGCATCCAGCGTCGGCGGCGACCGGCGGTGGAGGGAGGGGCCGAGGGACCAGCGACCGGATTCCGCTCCGGAGGCGAGCGCGCTTCGGCCCTCTCGCGAGAAGAGTCGACCTCGCGTCTCTGCGGGCGGCGCGGTCTCTGTGGTTGGGCGGCGGGAGTCCGGCGGAGCAGTCGTCTCGGCGGTTGCTGCGGCTGGAAGGCGGGAGCCCTCGCTCTAGTCCTCGTCTCAGCGGCTCGCCCAGGGGCAAAGGACGAACGGCTCTGCTGAGCTCAACTGACTGCTTAAGGTACAAAATTCAGATAGGGATTTAGTAGGATTCTAGCAAATTTGCGACCTGTTCCCTGCAATTGGACTACCATACTGCAGAATTGTGCATTTCGCGATGCTCAATTTTTTTCTCAGTTGGGCCAGCCTAACTTTAAAGTAAATCCTAGGTACCAGCCAGCGATGGACCGGGCACGCAGGAAGAGGGAGAGGGAGGATCAGCGCCTGCTGGACCTGGCCGTCGACTCGGGCTTCGACCGCACAGTCGCCGCCTCCTGCCTCCAACGCCTCCACGAGGCCTACGGTACGGTTCGCTCTCTTCTCGGGGTGGGCGGGCTGCATCAGCTGGGCTGGTCCAGGGACGCGGCAATGTCAATTAGTGTGGGCAGTCTTGAATTTTGGTTGGAATTGAGGAGGGGGAAATGTGGGGATCGCAGTGGGGAAGTAGATGCGCGCCTGAAGCCGTCTCGTGCCTTAGTCCCCAGTGCAGATGCTTGGCTCAACTGCTAGTACAAAACTGAATACCTCAACATGTTTGATTTGATAGCTGAGCTGACCACGTTAGGGAAGTATTTGCGGTAGCTGTCGTTTAGGCAGAAACAAGTATTCCCAAATCAATTAGTTTGTGGATGTACCTCTGTCACTTGGCTGAAGCTCTACACTTTTTTCTGTTCTGCTGTAGCACTCAAAACCAAATTGTGTCAACAGGTTGCTGCTTGCATTAGTTGTTTCCTTTCTTCTCTGAACAACTGGAGAGCTTCAGCTATATGAGAAATGAGCACAGGGAGCCAAGCCATTTTCTGAATGTCTACATGTAGTATGTACCATACAGCTTCTTTCCACAGAACCAGGGATAATAAATCAACTTCCACAAGTTTCATAAACAAATAGAAATATTTCTTTGCACCGTGACCATGGGTACATATGCAAAACCTTTGACCGCATTACGGAGTGGATTCTTGTGTCTTGTACCAGTTAAATGCACCTAGGAGGACTTCACAAGTAGTAGCCTAGTAGGGTCGAATTATTCTTCGAATCAGGAGGTAGAGGACCCTTTTTGTTTCTGGAAAAGGGGGTCCAGAGGACTTTGAAAGTAAATCACAATCTTACAGTGACTTCTGAAATAGCCGAACTGACCTTGATTATTTTCCCTGTGTCCTTTTGTGTTTCTCTTGTCTTTAATATTTGTGGGTTTCATCTCTACCCTACCCCAACTTGCTTGGGACAAAAGGCTATGTTGTTGTTGACCTTGATAATTTGCACATACTCATTCGCTGTTTTCAATCTAGGCATCCTAGCTCAATGTCTTGCACCAGTTAATTGCACCTAAGAGGACTTCACAAGTAGTAGGGTCCAATTATTATATGAATCATGTGGTAGAGGACTTTCAAAGTAAATCACAGTCTGACAGTGGTTTCTGAAATAGCTGAACTGACCTTGATAATTTGCACATACTCATTCACTCTATTTTTTTTTTTTTAATCTTGGCATCCCAGCGTAACAGACATGTCTGGTCTGTTTTGCGATTGGGTCAGTGCAGTGTTGATTTGGTTGGGCAGCCTCAAAGTTTGTTAAAATGCGGATTGCAAAATGTTTGTATTGTTGGGAGATGCACAAAGGGAATGGTGCTGTTAGTGGATTATGAAGAGATTTCGCTGCGACCACATAGTTTTGTTCCATAAACATGTTTAATTTTAGCTTTCACTGGGAAAAAAGGGTATGACTTGTGGCTTCAGTTGTTGGCATGTGTTGCTGTGTATCCCAGTGTGCAACTTTAAGTTCTGTTCGGTATACTTAGGTAATTTTTTTTCTGTGTATCTTGCTCAGGATTCTCACTATTCACCAATACTGTTTGATCATTGAATTAAATATTGCTTTACTCTTTTTTTTTTGTACAGGAGAGGAGGGCCAAGATTTTATTACTGTAGAGGGATGTGGAAATGATTTCCTTGGTGCGTTGGCTGATGCAATACAACCTACAGATGAGTGGGACGACCTAAAAGGAATAGAGACTGAAGCTTGCGGCAATTTGAATGATATGATGATGAAGCGGGTACCTGAATGTAAAGGAGGAGTTGCTAATGGTTCATCTTGTAACCAGGCTGCCAACGACATGGAGAATTTCAACTTTCTTTCAGATGATTCTGATTTTGAAATGGGTGATGAAATGGTCAACCATCGTGACAATTCTTACAGTATGCAAAGGAAGGCAAAACCTACATACTCTGAAATGCAGAGCCGAAGCTCAGCAAAATCTACTGTATGCTTACTTATTCTTATTTCGACACAAGTGCTTTATTCATTCCTTTCAGCCGTTATTTTTAGTGAAATTTATCTGTCCCACATTATCCTTTTGCAGGTGACAAGCGGAACCAATAAATACGAGTCCAAAACTCCCACTTCAAATAAAGAGTGCCATCAAAATACATTGCAGCAAAGGAGGGATATTCTCAGTTATGAACAGCTCTGTGACCTAGATGACATCAATCTTGCCAATGTTGTCATCTTTGGCAACAAAAGCTTCAGGCCCCTGCAGTATGAAGCTTGCAGGGCTGCAATGGTTAACAGAGATTGCTTTGTACTTATGCCAACTGGTGGTGGGAAGAGCCTGTGTTATCAGGTCAGTAAATTTAGTACTGTTGTTCATCATTGTTCTTTAGCATCGCTTGGTGTCAAGATTTGAAACTTCATTGAAATTTCTATTCTTGCAGCTCCCTGCAACATTGCACCCAGGTGTTACTGTTGTTGTATGTCCCCTACTGTCACTTATCCAGGATCAGATTTTGGCATTGACCTTCAAGTTTGGTATACCAGCAGCGTTCTTGAACTCTCAGCAAACTGCTTCTCAGGCATCTGCCATAATCCAAGAGCTTAGGTAAACACATTTTGGTATCTTCAACATTTGCAGTTATGTCTAATGGAACTTGTATACTGCCACTAGCCATCGGATCACAACCAACTCTGTAATCAAAGACCTTGTAAAACTCTAATGCTTCTTCTTAATAGAAAGATACGCAGCTCTCCTGCGTAGTCTTGAAAAAAAAAGTGTAATCGAACTTGTTTTAGAATCTCTGTGCTGTGTAGTATACCTTCAAGTGTATCTAGCTAGTGGCTACACATGTACGTAACAAATTACAAACTGTTATTTTCATATGCCATATTGTCATCTGATCATCTTATTGCAGATGTGGCAAGCCATCCTTCAAACTTCTATATGTCACTCCTGAAAGAATGGTTGGAAATTATTCGTTCATGGAGATCCTAAGAGGCTTATATCAGAGGGTACTAGTCTGAGATTCTTGTTGAATTATAATTTCTGCAGAAGTTAAACCTTTTATCTGAGTTTATATCTGATAAAAGGTATTCTGAACATATTTAAACAGGGACTGCTGGCAAGATTTGTAATTGATGAAGCACACTGTGTAAGGTAATGCATAAGTTTGATATATGTGATTGTTCAGAATCAGGATTTTTTTTGTTATAGTAGTTCTGATTCCCATTTCTAAAACAGCCAATGGGGTCACGACTTCCGTCCAGATTATCGAGGTTTAGGCTGCCTTAAGCAGAACTTCCCTAGTGTCCCAATCGTGGCTTTAACTGCAACAGCAACTGAATCTGTCCGTAAGGTAACAAAACACTTTCCTCAATACCATACTCTGTTAATTGGATGGAATATGCTTGGAGTGAGATTTTCAACTGTTTTTCTTACCGCTGATTGACTGGAATCTGCAGGACATCCTAGGTGCCTTAAGGATTCCTAATGCTGTGATGCTTAAGAGGAGCTTTGATAGACAGAATCTCAATTACGAGGTGATTGGCAAGACAAAAACTGCCCAGAAGCAGTTGGGTGATCTCCTGAAAGAGCGTTTCATGAACAAGTCTGGTATTGTATACTGTCTCTCAAAGAATGAATGTGCAGACACTGCCAAGTTCTTGAGGGAGAAATACAAAATCAAATGTGCACATTACCATGCTGGCATGGCAGCCAAGCAGCGGACGAGTGTCCAAGAAAAATGGCACAGTGGAGAGGTCAAAGTTATCTGTGCTACTATTGCCTTTGGCATGGGGATAGACAAGCCTGATGTGGTATGTGTTGACGTGTTATACTTCATTGTTTTGCATGTGCTTCCATGATTTATTTATGTCCGCAAGGCTGCAGTTCTTATCGTGCTAATATTTTGTTTCACCGTGCAGCGCTTTGTTATCCACAACACCATGTCAAAATCCATCGAAAGCTACTATCAGGAGTCTGGGAGGGCAGGAAGAGACGACCTTCCAGCACACTGCATCGTGCTATACCAGAAGAAAGACTTCAGTCGTATCGTGTGCATGTTGAGGAATGCAGACAACTTCAAGAGTGAGAGCTTTAAGGCTGCAATGGATCAAGCTAAGAAGATTCAAGCATATTGTGAGCTGAAGGTAAATCTACGATTTAGTACTACAAGTATGCTTTTGAAAGTGCTGCACCTCATCACAAATATATGAATGGTGATTTTTTCCCTCTCCTTCAGACTGAATGCAGGAGGGAGGCACTTCTGGGGCACTTTGATGAACAGTACGGCAGGCAAAAGTGCAAAGATGGCCCTAGCCCCTGCGATAACTGCCTGAAGACAGCATAGTTTAGCGAATAAGTATGGCCATAACATTCCATGATGCACTGAGATGTACCTTGGAAATGTTGGTGGTAGCTTGACCAGTACAAACTTATCAAGCACTTTAAAGCACTTTATCTCCGTATATAAAAGTTTTGTTCTGAGCATCTGTCCAAACAAGTGCCAATAGCTGTTGTAATGCTGTAGTTATTGGAAGATGCTTGATATTTGGCCTACACCCCTCCATGCATATAAACGCCTAAGGTTTTTTTTTTTTTAATTTGTCGCAAGACACTTCATTGCAGCAGTGACTACATTGTTTCTTGAGATGTGTGCTGAAGATTTGAAAAATCATATTCTGATGTACCTTCAAGTTCTTTTCTTCAGCATAGTGTGCGTGCAATGGATATGACATTCATTTAATCGAGGATTCAATACTAAAGAATAATCTAAGGTTTTTTTTTTTTGTTAATTTGTCGCAAGACACTTCATTGCAGCAGTGACTTACATTGTTTCTTGAGATGTGTGCTGAAGATTTGAAAAAATCATATTCTGATGTACCTTCAAGTTCTTTTCTTCAGCATAGTGTGCGTGCAATGGATGTGACATTCATTTAATCGAGGATTCAATACTAAAGAATAATCTATCAGGTTAACACGTGAAACAATTTTCAGATATATCCCATTAGGTATCCGACTCAGGCGGAAAGTCCTGTCTTGATAAGGTAATATATTCTTAAAAAGGTATTTTTATGCAAAACATGTATATGAAATCTTTATCTCTGATTGAACAGAGTTATTTGGATTTCCAGGGTGTTCATACAAAATTGTTCCCAAGAATGAAACAAAGCAAGTCTGCCACTGTAGAAACAGTGGTAAAAGGGATGCCGAATTGGATGTCTAAGACAAATTTACAACCAATAGAATCACAGGACCTGAGGGTAGCAGGCGACCCCGTGATTTTAGCAATTATAATTTGCAGGAAAGTAGAGGAGTAAAAACTACAGTATCGACAAAACATTATCCTTACAATCCATGAACAACCTCCTGCATTATTTTTAAGGAAACAAAATGATACAAAATTTCTATTTCTGATGGTTATTATTTTTTGTACGGATTCATCCATAGTTGCTCACTCAGCAAAAATGGACTCTTACATGCGTCCATCATCTTCAGGCTACCTGAATGTACACTCCACACGGGCAATGTAGCAGATTCGTTATGACTCTGCCCGTGCCATTTCAGTCCTTAGGTAAGCAGGACGCTGAGGCATAGGGAGTGTAGCACCCGGGCAGCTTAGCATCAGAACAACCTCCTGCATGCTGGGCCGGTTTGCAGGGTTCTCTTCTACGCACAGCAGAGCTATCTGGATGCATCTTAGTATCTCCATCCTCTCGGATTCATCAACTGGGGGTGCATCAACAAACTTGATCAGTCTTCCTGCTCTCCATAAGTGCCATGCCTGAGGAGGGACCGAAAATAGTCATTATAGATTGTCAGTTTAGTGCTATGAGGTCCATGTTGGATGACTGTTACCGTAAAAATGGAGATAATTTCCGGTTTCCAGAAGTTTTACTCACCCTCTTATTTAAAAATCCATGGTCATCTCCAGATTCTCCATTTGCGAGGGAAAAGCATCTCTTTCCACTTATTACCTCGAGAAGCAGTGCTCCAAATCCATACACATCAGACTTGATAGAGAAAAGACGTCTTTCCCGGCATTCTGGAGCTATAAAACCACTGAAATATGAAAAAAAAAAAAAGTAAGTGCACATAAAATTGAAGAGTAAGAACCTCCTCATCTTACATTGAACCCACTATGCGGTCAGCAAACTCTTCGTCTACATCTGGATTATACATTCTAGCGAACCCAAAATCAGAAATTTTGGGATGCATGTTGCAGTTCAAGAGGATGTTGCTTGGCTTTAAATCTCCATGTATAACATGTAGCCCACAGTGTTTATGAAGGTAAAGCAGTCCCTCAGCTATCCCTTTAATTATCCGAGAGCGTGCGGGCCAGTCCAGATACAACTTTCGTGTTCTTGAACCTACAGAATGCAACACCAACGACGTTATTAAATGAGCAGAGACCAACGACGTTATTAAATGAGCAGAGAAAAGTTAATCTAGAACTGAGGTGAAGCAATACTGAGAACATGCCAGAGATAAAGGTATCAAAGCTTCCATTCGGCATATATTCATAGACCAAAATCTTCTCTTTTCCATGAATACAGTAGCCCAGAAGCCTGATTATATTGGTATGCTGAAGCTTTGTAAGAAAGCAGATCTCGTTTTGAAACTCTAAAACTTGGACATCCATTTGATAAGGTGATGAAGATAATTCAAAACATCTTTTCACAGCAACCTCTTGTCCATTATGCAGTCGACCCTGGACGCAAACACAATATTCAAACAAAGAATTTGGGAAGAAACTGGTTCAGGTAACAGTTTTGAATTAGACATCTTCCGTGTAAATAATGTACAGTGACTTGAAGGCACACGAATTTTTACTCATAATACAGAAGTTTAGGAAGCCTAACCTAGCAAAGAAGCATTTTTAGATGCACTCAGTTGTATTTAGCTCATTTCTACGGTGCTGTAGCATATGTGCGCACACGTACATGCACAAATCGTATATCTGTCCATCTGACCAATTCGAAACATACAGTATTCATAATAATTGTATATGAGGGTGTTTTTCTGAAAAGTTAGTCATGCTATTTTCATGTGTCCCAATTACATGCTAGATAAGATCTTTGGTCAAAACCAGTAAAAGTTTTTTGAACGCATTCTAGGCTCATTAATTTTAACCAAAGGGAGTACCTTGTAAACACAGCCAAAGGTACCTTGCCCAATTTGATTTTCATGGGAGAAGTTGTTTGTAGCATCAATCAACTGGGTTAAATTGAAGGAATCTGTTACGAAATGAGATAGATCTTTGAGACGCCCGAAATCAATCTATTCGGCACCATAAAACTCTATAAATTTTCTCATTTACATTCAAGCGGTTGCTGATGACCTTTTTACTGCTCAGTGGGACATACCTGCACAGTATAGTTGTAGTCGGCATCTTTGAACTTCGCTACACACTTCAACCCTGCTAGTGCTATGCAATATTTTTGGATGTAAGACAAAAATTCAGAAACAAAATGTAGTCTGCAAATTCAGATATGACTACTTAAGAAAGGTGAATATTATCTTTGTACGTTGCAGGTCAGTATCAGCAAAGAAGGTTCGAAATTGCATCTTGCTTCACAGATTTGTTACTAAAGTTTCTCTCTTAGAACAAAGAAACCAATTAATAATATTCCAAAACTATGTAGGAAAGCTTTGATTCTTAGATGAATCTCAAGACCCTCCATATCACTGAGGATGCATCCTACCATCGAAGTTGACAGCTCAAGGATTTCCTCATCTCACCAAGGAAACTGTCAATGCAGTAAATCTGGGTTCAAACTATAGCAGAAGTACGAGTTGCCGTATGAGTTTAACTATGAAGAAGGTATGGCCATTCGACTTTAACTATGGTTGCGTTCAGTGAAAACACTAGGGAACTCAAGCAAAATAATGGGGTTATTACTAAAATGTCTTAAATTTGCAGTTAAAATCTACTTGAGAAAATATGATCCCTGACATATTTAACCCGTCCATTTTATAAATTGCAGTACAGAAGAAAATATTAGCATCATTGTATACAGATGAAAGAAATCAGTTCCAATCTGATCAAGAAGAACGTCAAGTTCAATGGCAACAACTGTAATTTCGTGCTGTCATTCAAACGTAAAAGAAACTGCCTTCCACCTTTTCTTGTTTGTCCTTTCAGCACTAGATGCTAGAATACTCTTGAAATTACATGGGACCTATGGTATTCTTTTATACAATGGTTGTAGCAAAAGGGCAGTTCAACGGCCTCTTCTTCATGGAAGTCTTCATGATGGCAGATGGTAAATTTGGAAACAGATAAATTGGCTCGTCTTCTAGAGTTTCAGAACCACGCACAATTTGGAGGAAAGATTTTGTAGATGAAATTGACTTAATACAATATAAGGTTATAGGGTCAAACCCTGTCTTAAGTACTGTATAGTTTCTTGGCTTAGTACAGTTCCAGCCATCTTGTGATTTTTCCTCTCACTTTGTCCAGGTTCTGTTTTGTTAGCTTTGCAACTTTTTCCTTTTTTTATACTCCCTCTGTTCAAAATTATATGACGTTTTTGACTTTCAGACATCACGTTTGACCGCTCGTCTTATTCAGAAATTGTGCAAATACTATATATTCTATTGTGATTTGTTTCTTCAATAGAGATCCTTTGAATATGACTTATTTATTTTTATATTTGCACAAATTTTTGAATAAGACGAGCTGTCAAATGTGAACTCTGAAAGTCAAAAGTGTCATATAATTTGGAACGGAGGGAGTAACAAAATGACAGTAGTCTGCTACTGTATTTAACATCAAGACAAAGAAGAGAAAGAATGTAAAGGAATATAAATTGCCAAGTGGCTTTCTTCGCCTTGTGTTCAATTAGCAAAGCACTTTATTTCACCATGAATTCTCAACTGAATTGATTATCTTTGAATAGCAACTGGTTCTAGAAATTAATTGTGAGTCTTCCCAACATGTTCGAAGAATTCTGCAGTTTTTTTTTATTTGAACGGAAAACAGAGGGAGAGGCTCCCTCTGCAGAATTCTGCAGGTAATTGGATATATGCTATATCAAAGAGATAAATGTGTTGCATATGTCTAACCTGGCATCAGAGGGTGAACACCTAGTAGCACTAGGGTTTGAACAACGTGTAATCAGTCTTGGCACCTCTTTTATAGCCTGCAATAAAAAATAAGAGCCTTGTACTGTTATCACATTAGGCCATATACAATTCAAGGTGCTTAGGATGAATGCTTAAAGAAAGAGATTGAAATCATCTATACAATAAATTTATTCGACAATGCAAAATGGTGCTTAAATAGGTCTAACCACCTTGCTACACACCTTAAGCACCAAGAGCTACTTTAAGCAGTCTTTCCTTCATAAAATCACATAAGTGCCAAAAATAAAACCTTTTCTTTTTTACATTGGACCCCCTCTAAACACCTTGATGCATATGCCCTTGAGTGCATGCCGTTACTAAAAATCTGGAAAGACAATTATAAGTCTCTCAAAAGCAAATCAACCTGTGACATGGTTATAAAGACTACCGGAGATTTCGTTATCTCCATGCTTGCACATCACGGGTTTATGATGCATCTATTTGTCCATGGAACAAATAATTCTATTTCATTTATGAACTGGGTATTCAATTGTCAAAATTTCATTCATAGCTTACCACTTACCATACCTTTAAGCGTGTAGGCTGTATGATTTCTAGAATCTGGTCCAGGCGATCTGTGGTGTCGATGTGGCTGATGAGTGGAAAAACTTGGAGGCAGGAAGCGATCCTATTCTGCAGGACGCGGAACTGCTCCGCCTGCTTCCCACTCATGACGAGATGGTATATATAGTTGTTGTTCTGACACGATGTAACAAGCATGTATGCTTCACGTAGGATCTCTTCGAGCTTGTTGAGCCCATTCCTTATCTCTGGTTGTTGCATCATCTCCGAACGCTGCAGTTTTTTCAGAAGGTCGCCGATTATCTGCACATGATGCACAAGCTGCTGGCAGGTCTTCTTGTTATGGCGAACCTTCTGTGCTGCTTCCAAGATCATCATGACGAGCTTGACTGCATCAACCCCTGCAAGCTTTGCGATGTCCATTTTCTTTGCTGCTTGACTTCTTTCTTATTGGACGGCTCGACTAGTGGTCACATCTGATCAGACTACTTCGACTATGGATGTATCATGCATACTACTACTTCTACAACATCAATAGTCTTTGAGAAGCTCTAGGCAGCTAGGTGGTTCAAACAAGCTCCAGCAATGGGTACAAGGTAACAGCATTATATGCTGGCAGACCAGTCCAGTGTAGTTCAAAGTCAAGCAATGTTGACACAAACGAAAACCATTGGTCATATACTAGAGAAGCAGTTGGCCAGATGGTCCTACATGGAAAAAACTAGCAGGTTATGATGGTGACCCTTTTTTTCTATTGTGAACCGTGCCTCAGACTCTCAGTCCTGCTTGATTTTCAGCTGACCCCTTGTGCACGGCTGGTTTGTCTTCACAGTGCTGATGGCCAAAACTGAACAATCACATACACCAATCACAGACAAAAAATTGAAAGGAATGCACATACATTCGTAGAAGCTGCTGCATGTAAGAGTAGACTTGTAAGGTTTGCAATGTTGACCTGTTTCTGTAACAACATACAAACCGAACAATGGCAAACAATGTTCGGAGTGGGATACTACATTGGAAAGTGATAGCTCACCGGTTCGGATTTCTTACCTGCAACGAAAAACCGCGTACCTGAGGGTCGAACATGTTGGATGGAGCTCGCTCCGATTCTGCAAGGATGAATAGAAAACCATATTTGGCCTGTGCGCCGTGACATTTCCACAAACACCTTGTGCGCGTGGATGGACATGACCAAACCAAAAGGTACCCACACCCAGTTTGGTCGCACCTGTCACAACCAGCCTGCCTCGGCTGAGAAGCTAACCAATCACGCCCAAGGCGACCGAACTCCAGTGATCCCGGCAGATTGTTCAGCTCTCAACTAAGCAGTTTTCCGATAGTATGAGCTCCGTGACTTCGTCAGAGACGTACACGCCTGACCCCGGGCCGCCCCCAACAGATCCCGTCGCCGTCAACCCGGCCCCTGCCCCCAAGTCAACGGTGTGTTTTTTTTTTGAGATACGCCACAGCTTGCGCGTGAGTTATTTCAACGGGCCCTTTCCATCCGCGCGTGGTTGTGCTGGGCCGTTGTTCCCGGTATGCTGGGCTTCAGTCCGCACGTCTCCCAGCCCACCAAGTACTTACAAGGCCGAAACATTTTCCAGCTGAGCCCACCTATCAGCCCTACGTCGAGGCAGGCAACAGAAGTCATGCAGTGTCCTGCTACTGGTTATTTAGCTCAACTACTATTTACTGCGACTGCTTTATTGTCTAGTGGAGTAAGACAGAAATGTTCACTGAGGTTGCTCGGTCACTGTATTATGACTTTTGCTCCTGTGACAAGAGAGGATGGACGAAATTTACTTCACGTAGAGATGTGCGCCAATGATTTCATCAATGCATTGGCTGGTGCAACATGCAACACAAACCGGTCAAGATTGGGACGACCCAAGGGTGATCAAGATTGAAGCTTCTGACAATTCGAATGGTATGGTTACAAATGGTGTACTAGATTTAAGGCTTCAGTGCCATATGACCTGTACTAACTTCTGATGTTCTGTCTATATATTTTGCCCTTAGCGTTCAGTGTGCAGCAAGTGCCGACAACTGGTGTAATTCTGTATACATTTTAAGCTGATATTTTACATCATACAGATTCATTGCATATAAATGCATACACCGTTTTTAGATTTCCATTTTGTGCAAGTGCCATTATTTCAGTGGGTCCCCTGGCTTTCTTGTCCCTAAAGCAGATCAATAATAGCCGGCTGCTGCTGGTGGCTGTTGCTGTTTGCTACTCACGTAGCAACAGTACAAGCAGCCAAAAACAGCCAGCTACGGCTGTTTCAACACTCAGCGAACAGGCCCAATAAGTCGAGGTACCTCAAGTACATCATTTGTGCACAAACTATATACTTAATAAGTTATGAAGTCCAATGATGGATGTATCGGCCGGTGATGTGTGAGAACTTGCAAAACCATTGACATCCGATATCTACGTGTCTCAGGTAAGTAGAAGGTTCTGTCCGCCTCCTCTAACTTGAGTAGGGCCATCTCTATATATGCAGTCCAGGAGCTTCCTATCTGATATTATACTTAATTAAACTGAATTATGAAACCATTTAGTTCCCACTGAACAAAGGCTCGGATGGGTTTCTAGGTAGTTCTTGTTGCAAAACAGTTCAAAAGCATGAAGAACCAAAGGATTGGAAGAGTCTCTAATATGCTGGTCGGGATTTCGGCACTGTAAAAGTTCAAGTGGATAAAGTGACCATCTCTACCCAAAAAAGTAGGGTGAAAAGAGGAAATTATCGAGTAAGAAGTGGGCTTAGCAAAGCAACTTAGCGCACTAAACGTTCTCCTATGTTCTGAATCAGTGCATGCGTGGCCCCACTTTGGGGAAATACATAAACTGCCTTGTACTACTATGTGCTTTCGAGAACACACGCTTGTTCATTGTCCTTTGCTTGATAACTGACGTTGGTGGGGTTGCAAATCGCAAGATTGCGCTACGGCCTGCGCTTTGCAGACGAGTCTAGAGCCCACTGGAACACGAGGTCAGGTGCTAAAAGGGAATTGTTAATTAAATCCTTGGACTTGACCCTTGTGCATGATTTGTTTTCAGTTATAATCGTTAATCTTAGTATGGAAACCGTGGCATGAATCAGAGCTATTGTTTAACTTCAGGTTCAGCCTCTGCAAGAACATGCCGCATGGAGACAATCCCAATAATTCAGACAATTCATTCGATACTGTCCGATAGACTAGCATTTTCTGAAGCTGGTATGCTGAATGGCTGGGAGCCAAATTAGTGGTCACTGTCAGTTCCAGCTCCTTCTCCTGTACTACTATATTATCATTTGTTAATTGAATGTGCAATGGCAGGATTAGTTAAAGCTGACTCATACATCTATCTCCTGGGCCCTCACTGATTCTGCAATGGCAATGGTTTGTGGTGTCCCTGTGATTCAGCAAGCAACCAATCGTTCGACTAGCCGCAATTTTCCTTTTCGGGTTAGCTAGCCTCACTGTTGCCCGTGGCCCTGGTCCACAACGATCAATTTGACTGGCTAATGTTTAGAGATGGATCACGAAATTCAGAAGAAGAGTTGGTGAAAGGAAGAATTTATACTACCTCCGTTTTTTTTACTTGTCACTGGATTTTACTGTAGCAATTTTGACTGCGCGTTTTTTCTGAAAAAATTACAAAGATGTGCAAAAACATGTAAAGTTAATAAAGTATGTTGTATGATACATCTATTGATATAAAAGATTCAAATGCATGCATATATTTTGCAAAAAAACAGACGGTCAAAATTGCTACAGTAAAAGACAGTGACAAGTAAAAAAACGGAGGAAGTAGTTGAGATGGGTCCATTAAACGTGTTCCAGACTTCCAGGTAGGAGAGGGCAACTAACAGTGGATGTGCTGTTGAGGGGCCATGCTGTGTAGGTTCTAGATCCCTTTAATAGGTCAACTCAGTGAAGAAAAGCAGTAAACTTTAATAGGTCAACTCAGTGAAGAAAAGCAGTAAATATTTCATAGTGGAGAGAACCATCAACCATTCAACTCCACATGATGTATAGCTCTAGGTGCACGGGGAGGTTTGAATCATCCGAGGTACGCTCCCAGTGCACCATTGTAAGACTGACTCCAACAACATATTGCATTTTGGAGAGGCAAATCGACATTTGCATGGCGTGAACAGTTGAGAAAAGGGAAGGCAAAACTTGGTCTCTCCAACAGACGATGCAAGGAGAGAAGGCAAAGGTGTGAGCCGCTCGCCCTGCACGCGCCGCCGTTCGTCGACCCCGCGCGCGGCGCGCCGCCCTTCGTCGACCCCGCGCACGACGAAGAAAGGGCCCGCCGCCTCCCCGTCGCGCGGCCGCCTGCCTCCCCGCCGCGCGGCCGCCTGCCTCCCCGCGCGCGACGCCCGGCCGCGTCCCCGCGCGCGCTGCCCGGCCGCCCCGCGCCGCTCGGCCGCCTCCCCGCCCCAGCTCACCCGCCTGCGGCCTCGAGCTCGCTCGGCCTCCCCGCGTGGCCGCCCGCCACGGCCCCGTCGCCCCCGCCGCGCCAAGACGAGGTCCTGGGTCTCCTCCGCCGCGCCCAGGACAAGGTGACGGCCGGCGGGTGCACCATGTTGGCCATGTCCTGTCCCCTGCCGTCTTCCTTCAAATCGAGCGCCGGCAATGGTGGAGGCGACGGGATTGGTGGAGGCGACCGAGGACAAGGTGACGAACGAGCGCCGGCAATGGTGGAGGCCTTCCGCCACGCGCTGCCCCGCCGCGTCCGGCGCGCCCGCCGCGCCCGCCACGCGCCGCAGCGCCGGGTCCCCCGCGCTTTGCTCGCCCGCCGCGCGCCGCGGCGCTGCGTCCCGAGCGACCTGCTCGCGCGCCGCCATGCGCCAAGGTCGAGCTCCGCATCGCTGGTGGCGACGAACCTGTTGGGGAAGGCGAGGCAACGGCGCCGTCGGCGCGCCCCCGCCGAGCTCGCCTGCCTCGCCGCGCCCAGGCAGCCCGTGCCGTGCCGCGCCCCCGCCGACCTCGCCCGCCTCGCCGCGCCGCGCTCCTCAGCCTCGCCGCGCCGCGCCCACGCCTCCGCTCAGCCCAGGCCCCGCGCCGCGCCGCGCTCCTCCGCCTCGCCGCGCCACGCCCACGCCTCCACCTCGCCTCCGCGGCGCCCCGGGCCCGCGCCGCGCCGATTCTGCGCTCCAGCTCGGCGTTCCGCCGCCGCAGCGCGTCCCGCGCAAGCCGCCCGCGCCCGTCGTCCCGCCGCGCAGAAGAGTCCCGCCGTGGGCGTCGTGGCAAGCTCTCAAATTGAAGCCAGCGCGGAGCTCGGGGACGCCGGGCGAGTCGAATCCAGCTGTTGCAGCGACGGCGACAGCGACGCCGGCCTGCGCGTCCGCGTGCTGCTGCTGGATGGCGGCCTGCGTCGTCCACCTTCGCCGCGTCTACCGCCGCGCCGCGGAGGGGAGCGAGAGGGAGGAGCAGGAGAAATTGACGCCGTACGTATGCATTGGAGGAGAGAGGGTGTTCATTTGTGCATCGTCTCTCTCCTCGTAGCCAAATTTGGCTGCCGGTTTGCCTATGCTGTTGGAGCAGATTTTCATCATGCACAGTACCCCGCGCGAGCTAAATTTGCATTTGGATCGCGCTGTTGAAGTCAGCCTAACCTGCTTCTCTTATTAATATATGCCGACAATGTTCGGGTCTTTCAAAAAAAAAATCATCCGTAGTTTCGTGCCAAAGCTTAAAGTCCACTTTTTCAAAAGATATCAATTTAAAATTTTTAACTTTATCGTAACGATTTGTTTTATAATAAGTGAGACGGCTCAACTGGTGAAAACTGTGGTGGTTCAGACCTGAATATATGTATTTTTCTTTATGCAAACAGATCGATTTGGGCCATTCTCGAGTTTTCGCCATTCATGGGAGAATGACAAGCATGTTAAACACGTTAGGAAAAGCACATTCAAAAAGAAAACAATATGATTTATGTACTCGACCGATATAAATAAAACAAAAAATGGACGTTTAATTTAATTGTTTTAACAAAAAATTGTACGGTCGTTGAAAAGAAGTTCACACAAATAGCGCATATTTTCTTTGCCTGCCGTGTTTCTGACGAGATCATGGCATGTAAAAGCCACTCTCATGTCTAACATGTTTTAGACATGGCGCATTCACAAAAATTGCAAAAAAAAAAAAAGTTAAATTACGACTGTATATACTATAGAGGAAAAAAATGACCATATACTCCATATAGAATACAACATAAAACAATTCCTCAATAAAAATAAAACAGAAAATGAACAAGAAAAACAATATGACCAAACGATGTTCATGTAAAAAAATAAAAAAAAGATGCCTACGTTCTCTTTGTCTGCCATGTTGATGGATGTACTCCGTAAATCAGTCGGAAAAAAAAAATGGTGAGGGACGTGAATCCACTCTTCTAAATTCTTTACACCTTACTTGTACAGTTAACGTACCACGACATCAACGACAGAGACATCTGTCGAGTCGACCGCGACATTGCTCGCAACAGAACAACCATCGTCCCACCGCACGAATGCGGGAGCGACACGAAAGACGGCCGATGCCAAGATCGCGTTCGCTTGCATTTCTTAATTTGCTCCCACATACGGTCCAGGCGGAGGCGGCTGATGAGAGCCTGGGCGCGCGTGCCGACGCCGCCGACCACGGCTCGCCGCCGGCCATCTCGCGAGCCCGACACGCTCGCCAACACAACACGCATCGGCCTCTCATTCGCGAACCTGAAGCCCACCTGAATCTGGAACCCGTCCCTTCGCTTTAACCGATGGAACGAACAGTTGTTTCCCATTCAGTTGCCTGCCGTCTTCCAGATGTGCTCTGCAAAGGCGCGGCCTTTCTTTCACCTGTTGCCTGTCGTGCTTGCCGATTACGTAACCGCGCTCCAGAGGCTTCCGACGAGGGGCGGCGCCTTCGTCGTCCTTCTCCCCTACTCCCCTGCCTATATATCGCCATGGAACACGCTCGCTCACCTTGTCCTGAATCCTAATCACCAGCTCGAACACCACAAAGGAGCTTGGTCAGCTAGCAGCGCATTGAACCAAACAGCCAAAACCCTCCCTCCTCTGAACTCAGCCAAGCTCCCCTGCGACCAAACAACAAGCCTCCTCTGCTTCACAACAGCTCGACCTCTGTTCTCGTCGTTGGCAAGGTAAGATACAATATATCAATGCTCATAGCAAGTTCAGGTTTTTGTTGTTTTTGGTTTCTGCCTATGTATTTGTCAGATTCTGGAACTAAGCACTGATCATGTTTGCTTGGATATAATTGATTACTCATGTTTTGATGTGAGCCTATACAAGTATCTGGCCACGTGTGTTCCTATACCATCATCACTTGAAGCCCTTTTCTCTGTTTCTTTTCCATTCTACCAGATGTTCTTCACTTTTCGGTTTTTGTGCTTGATCATCTTGGCATTACCTGAATCTTCTTCTTAACAGGATTCTCTAGTCTGAGCGTTCCTAGTCGCTTCGTCGATGGCGCCACCGAATAACGAGTCAAAGGCCGAGCCCAAGGTCGCCGCGGCGCCCAAGCTGGCCACCTCCACGGGCGCCAAGGCCACAGCGCCGTCCGCGGGCAGCCTTTTCTCGCTGCAGGACGGCGAGCTCACCGTCGGCGGCGGCGGCGCGGCCACGCTCCTCTCCGGCGTGCCGGGCAACGTCACGCTCACCCCGTTCGCCGCGGCCTTCGACCGCAGCTCATCCGACGCGCCGCGTGACATGGTCGAGCGGGCCGCGGCGAGCGCGCACCGCGGCGCGTTTCTGGGCTTCACGGCGGCGTCCGCGACGGACCGCGCGTCGTGCCGCGTGGGCCGGCTCGCCGGCCCGCGGCGGTTCCTGAGCGTGTTCCGGTTCAAGACGTGGTGGACCACGGCGTGGGCCGGCGAGCGCGGCCGCGACCTGCAGATGGAGACGCAGTGGGTGCTCCTCGAGGTGCCCGAGCTCGCCGGCGCCGGCGCGGGGTACGTCCTCCTGCTGCCCCTCGTGCAGGGGAGCTTCCGGTCCGCCGTCTTCCCCGGCGACGACGACGGCGTCGTCCTCTGCGCGGAGAGCGGGTCCACCGCCGTCACGGCCACCGACTTCCGCCGCGTCGCGTACCTCCACGCCGGCGACGACCCTTACAAGGTCATGCAGGAGGCGTACCTCGCCGCCAGGGTGCACCTCAACACGTTCAGGTTGGTAGTAGTACAATTTCTCTCTTTTCAGTTTTCACCTGATGAGCATCTTGAAGCTTCCATGTGGGACCAACAAAATTAGCATCTGTCCGGAATTTGACCGTTGAATGGAGATCAAACGGCTCTGATTAACTGTTTCGAACGCGCGCGCCGCGACGCAACTGCAGGTTGTTGCAGGAGAAGGCGCTGCCGCCACTGATGGACCGGTTCGGGTGGTGCACGTGGGACGCCTTCTACCTCACCGTGGACCCGGCCGGCGTGTGGCAGGGCGTCTCGGAGCTCGCCGGCGCGGGCCTGCCCCCGCGGTTCCTCATCATCGACGACGGCTGGCAGAGCGTGAACCGCGACGACGACCCGCCGCAGGAGGACGCGCCGGGCCTCGTGCTCGGCGGCGACCAGATGACGGCGCGCCTCTACCGCTTCGACGAGTGCGCGCGATTCCGCGCGTACCGCGAGGGTGCGCTGCTCCGCCGCCCGCCGGAGCTGTTCTACAACGCCGCCATGCCCAAGGCCGTCATCCGCAAGGCCGCCGAGATTGAGAGCGCCGAGAAGGCGAAGAAGAAGGCGGCGCGCCGGAGCGGCGGCACCACCGCCTCCGAGCTGTCGGGCTTCGACGCCAGGATCGCGCAGCTGCGGCGGGAGCTCGAGCAGCTGCTCGCGAAGAGGGAAGCCATGCTCGCCAAGCTCTGCGAGAACGACGGCGATGGCGCCAGCGACGGCGAGACGGGGCTGAAGGCGTTCTTGAAGGACATGCGGCGGCGGTTCCCGGCGCTGGACGACGTGTACGTTTGGCAGGCGCTGTGCGGCGGGTGGGGCGGCGTCCGTCCCGGCGCGACGCCGCCGCTCGACGCGCGCGTCGTGGAGGCGCGGCCGTCGCCGGGGCTGGCCGGCACCATGGAGGACCTCGCCGTGGACCGCCTCCTCGAGGGCGGGATCGGGCTCGTCCGCCCCGACCAGGCCGGCGAGCTCTACGAGCGCATGCACTCCCATCTCGCCGGCGCGGGGGTCACCGGCGTGAAGGTGGACGTGATCCACACGCTCGAGTACGTCTGCGAGGAGCACGGCGGCCGCGTCGAGCTCGCCAAGGCGTACTACGACGGGCTCTCCAAATCGATCGCCAAGAATTTCAACGGCACGGGCATCATCGCCAGCATGCAGCAGTGCAACGACTTCTTCTTCCTCGGAACAAAGCAAGTCTCCATGGCGCGCGCCGGCGACGACTTCTGGTTCGACGACCCCAACGGCGACCCCATGGGCGTGTACTGGCTGCAGGGCGCGCACATGGTGAACTGCTCCTACAACAGCCTGTGGATGGGCCAGTTCATCTGGCCCGACTGGGACATGTTCCAGTCCGACCACGCGTGCGGCGCCTTCCACGCCGCGTCGCGGGCCATCTGCGGTGGCCCTGTCTACGTCAGTGACGCGCTCGGCGGCCACGGCTTCGGCTTGCTCAGGAGGCTCGTGTTCCCGGATGGCACCGTGCCCAAGTGCCTGCACTATGCGCTCCCGACCAGAGACTGTCTGTTCACGAACCCGCTCTATGATCAGAAGACTGTCCTCAAGATGTGGAACCTCAACAAAGTGAGTTTTTTTTCCATCCACTTTTTCTTGTTATATATCACATCAAATTATGTATGACTGAATTCTGAAACTATGTAGTACTTCCAAGTGACATATGTTAGACTGAATTCTGAAACTCTGAAATTGTGCAGTTTGGAGGGGTCATTGGAGCATTCAACTGCCAGGGAGCAGGTTGGGACCCGGCCGAGCACCGTGTCCGAGGCTACTCGCACTGCTACAAGCCGGTCTCCGGCAACGTCCATCCTACAAACGTCGAGTGGGGGCAGAGGGAAGAGACCTCTGCCATGGCCGATGCTACAGAATACGCCGTGTACAGATGCCAATCCGAAGAGCTAATCCTCATGGCACCACAGTCTGAACCCGTCCAGTTCACCCTCCAGCCTTCCACCTTTGAGATCTTTACATTTGCTCCGGTCATGACGATAAACCGCGGTGTCCGGTTCGCGCCAATTGGCCTGGTCAACATGCTGAATTGTGGAGGCACCATCGTCGATGTGGAGTACGGTGGTGGAGCAGAGGCGAGGGTGAAGGTGAAGGGAGCAGGGCGGCTTCTGGTGTACTCTGATGTGAGGCCAAAGTGGAGCTTGGTCGACGGACGTGAGGCTGCGTTTGAATGGGAAAATGGCGGGAAGGTGACGGTCGATGTGACGTGGAAGCATGAGAGGAGTGGTGTCTCTGAAGTGGTCTTCTGCTACTAGCTAGGAGAAGAGAAAGGCGAGCTGTGTTCTGCTCAAGCAAGCAACAACTCTGAAATTATTTTCCTTTATTTAGTATGTTACTTTCGATATAAATGGTGTGACAAAACAAGTGTGGAATTTGAATTGTTTACTGAAATTAATTTGGTTTGAAGGAAACATTGTCTTTCTTCGATGAGTTGCAACTATCTGCTCTCCTCTAGCTGCCATTGTAATTAGCGGAATACTGTAGTTACCACCTAGCAGTACCAGTGAATTAAAAAATACGACAGATGCATTTGTTTGGAATTTGGAGTAGTTTAATTCCCTACACTATAAGGGTTTGCGTACGTGTGTTCCATAAGGGTGTTATGATTGTCTGAGTTGTACTGTGTAATCGCAAAAAAAAAAAAAATCTCTACACTATAGCAGAAAAATAATCCCAAAGGCTGACTGAATATGCACCATCTCCACTCCAAATATACATAAGTTCAAAATATTCAACTCGTTTTGACCTGCACCTTGTCCAAACTAGCCATCAACCCATGTGCTTGCACAGGCTAGTATTTCTATCTAAACCATAGAAATTTGTGAACATATTATTTGTCGTTTGATAAAGATTTAAGATTTCAAGTGATGTTTCTAGTTACACTTATTAATTTATACCAATCTTCGTATAATTTTTATTGATACCTTTCTCTTTTTTTTCGTACATTATACTTCACTATATACATGCATATGCCTATGTCATCAAATCTTTGTTTTATTTCGTAACAGCATCCAGTCCATGTGCTTAGTTCTTCCCCCAACCTATATTTTGTGTATAATCATAGGAAGACATGAAAACAAAGTAACATCACTTCAGTAATCTAATTATATTATGTATTTAAACTTAATGCTAGCGACAGCGCAACCCTGCTCCAGGAACACTTTAAGACTTTGGGTCGTCAGTCTCGGTACAACTAATGGAAGACCGGTGCACTCTTTAATTTATGTCGATGTAATTAGATAGTAGACTGTACCTTCTTCGTTCTGCTTGTATCTTGTGCCTCCCAGCGGCACCTTGTAAAACACTTTATTCTCAATGAAAAAAATTCAGGTGAGGGACTCCCCCGCCGTAGTTTCCTCTAAAAAAAATGATACAGTACATTACTCAGTTACTCACATAATGTATACTTTGGCCTGCATGCTGTAACTTACATAATATTTTGCATTGCTACAAAGCTTGGTGTGCATGGCTTGCTGTGCCAGAGCCATTAGCAAAATCAGTTCAGGCGCGCAACACCGAGTTGAACATTTTTTTATGTGCTTATGTATTCATGGTGGCAGTGAAAAAAGGCTCGAGGCCAGTGAGCCAGCTCGACTCGTTCATAATTTTGGCTCGGCTCGGCTCGGCTCAGAAATTTCAAATGAACCAAATCAAACCTCCTTCACAACTCATTTTCTTAATGAGCCAGGTCATGAGTTGCTCGTAAACTGTTTGATTACCTCAGATTCCGATAAATATAGAAATATTAACTTTAAAAGAGGGATATTTTTATCTAAATTTTTATGAAGATGCTACATTAAAGATACCTTATCAAGACATTGGTATATTGACACATGTCAATAATACAACGCTTGGCTTAGAAGAAAAATTGGATATGGCATTATGAATCTTACTTGAATATACGAGTTATTTTGAACTCCCTCTGTTTCAATTTATTTTCAGTTTTAACATTCAAAACTTTTACCAGAATATTGCAATTCTCGCTTTCCAATGCATTTCTCTCTCTTCATTCTTATTTTCCTGTGCATGTCTATCTCTGTCTCTCATCTTCCACCCCTATCATTTTTGTGACCATCACCACCTTTTCCACATCTCCTTATTCTCATGTCGAAAGGCAAAACTACAAATATAAACAAAAACGGAGATGATACTTTTTCTTTAAGAAAATACTAACATTTGAACTCATTTATGATATATGCAAAGGACACTTAAACATATGTAATGTTTTGTACACTCATCCTTATCATCTGAGCGTTAAGAAGACGAGCATAAGGCTAAGAAGACAAGCCCGTTCTTTCGCAGAGACGTTAAGTCATTCAATTATCCAACAGTCGCATTGATGTCAACCAAAATTCGAGCAACCAATTTATCCCTGTCATGTGACTCTAGTTCCTCGCACCTTCCATGTCACCCGCCTGATGTCCAAAGATCCGTGCCCGCAGCGCCCGTAGCGCCGGTTGTGCAACAACACATCCTCAAGTATAAGAGGCCACATACATACCCAAATGCGATAGACACGCCTGTCACGAGGGGTGTTTAGATCATACCTGTAGGATTCTGTCCAGCCACGCCCAGGCAAGAGTAGCTAAGACACCGAACAACATCATGCCCAGAAGATCTGCTTCTGCGCTCATGCCGCCAAGGCAGCTAGCCATCTAGCCCCAAATACAGCTATTGCGTACAACTGTATAAGGGTCAGGGTCGCAGTCATACAAATGGGGTAGGCACAGGATGAGGAGGAGTGAGCGATGTATAGGACGAAAGCTTGGACAATTTCAATCAGCGACAGCAAATAATGTGAATTGGCCAGCACCACCACTGATATGGTGAGCAAATTGAACTCTCCTTGCTAGTGCCCGTAGCGGGTATGGTACGACATCCACCATCATGGCAGACAATTGCCAAACAAAGCATGCAACATTAGAAGCTGTTGTTTGTGTGATTTCAAAATAAAACTCATGAAATAAAAAACTATTATTTGCTTGCAGCGATACATCCGTATCTTTACAGTCATGATTTCAGAAAGTGCATGTTGTAGGACAGGTTATTAGTATTCGAGGCTAACATATATATCAGGTTACTAGCATAGTTGACGCACGCCTTCTGAAGCACTCACCGTCGACGCACGCCTTGTCGGCGCCGGCGAGCGCACTGCCGTGCTGCTTCGCCGCCTCGGTGTCGTAGAGCCGCCCCGCGACGCGCACATATATTGAGTAGGCAGGAGCCCACGGGGCTTGCCACGGCGCCTGAGCTAGAACGGCTCGGAGATGATGGCGAGCAGCAGCCACTGCGCGCCGAAGCAGAAGCCGATGAGCACGGCCGCCGCGTAGAGCTAGCGAACCCGTGGCGGCCACGTGGCGGTGGCGTGCGAGAAGATGATCTGCCTCTGCACGATGATCATAAAATTTGAGAAAATGTAAAATATTATGTAAAGAACTAGACAAAAATTTAAAATGAATGGTGGAAAAAACTTGTTGAAAACACGTTTGTTTGGTTGGCCAAAAAATGTAAGAAGAATAACATGAAAAAAAAGAAGAAAAACGTAACCTTGCCCGCTTCCTCCCGGGCTCCTCAATCACACGTTCAGCCCCATCCCGCTACGTTGCCGCGACGACTGCCACCCATCCGTCCATGTTATTATCTGCGGCAATACAGAGTCGTGTAGCCTGGTCTTCGTGTTCCATCCATGGCTGCTGCCCTAATGTCGTCACTTGACCCCGATGAACACAATTCAACAAATCAAAGTGTCAAACATGGTTCAGGATTCAGAGATTCAGACAGGCGCTGCGGCACCCCAGCAGAGCCTTGTGACTTGTGAGTAGCAGGGCTCTGCACTCCACTCATGATGGAATTCTCTCCATTGACTCTGCCTCCGTTTGTACGCAAACATTGTTTGACAAGCACATAAACATTGCACGCACAAAATACATGTAGCAACCTGTTGACCTCCGTTGACTCCTCTGCCTCCGCTTCCTAGCTCGGCCGCTGCTCCGCCACTGTCGCGGAGCCTCCGTCCTCCGGCGACTCATCCGCCGCCGCCGGCGCCGCGTCCCTGAACCTTGCGTATATGTCTCCCCTGTAGAACTCCCTCGTCCTCCACACGAGCACGAGCGACACGAGCGCGCCGGCCACCGTGACGGCGGTGATGATCAGGAACGACCGCCTGAAGCACTCGCCGCCGACGAGCTTCCCGCCCTGCTGCCTCGCCGCCTCGACGTCGTAGAGCCGTCCCGCGACGCGCACGTCGAGCACGTAGGCGCCGACGGGGCTGGCGACGGCGACGAGGTTGTAGAGCGTCGGGTACCGCTTCAGCCCGAACAGCTCGGAGACGATGGCGTAGAGCAGCGGCCACTGCGCGCCGAAGCATAAGCCGATGAGCACGGACGCGGCGTAGAGCGTGCCCCGTGAGCACGGAGGTGGCCGGCGAAGGAGGCGAGCAGCACTGCCGTGAGCGCGAGCGGCCGCGGGAGACGAAGGTGGAGGAGGAGCGCCTCGGAGGCGTACCCGGCGGCGATGCGGCCGGCGTAGTTCCAGACGCTGATGAGGGAGACGAAGGTGGCGATGGTGTCGGGAGGGTAGCCCAGCGACTGCCCGATCTGGCCCATGCTGTCGATCGCCGTCAGCGTCCCGGCCGCCGGCGCCGCAGGTGATGGCGACGAACAGCACCAGCATGTCGAGGCTCACCAGCGCCTGAGCGATGGAGTAGTCGTGCCCGTGGGCCGGCGGGCTGAACGCGTGTCGCAGGAAAGCACCGAGGAAAGAGGAAGACAACGACTGTGGCGGCGACGCGTCGGCGGTTCTCGCCGCCGGCGCCGGCTCTGCCGTCGGCAAGGCAGCGGCTATTTTCACGACGTCGACGGTGACCGTCGTCAGCGCCTCGGCGCGCAGGGAATCCTCCTCGTCCCCCTCGAGGTCCTTCTTGATCCTGTACTCCTGCTTGATGAAGACGACGAGCGGGAGGAAGAGGAGGACGAGCAGCCCGGCGGCCGACGCGGCGTACGCGGCGCGCGAGAAGGTTGCCTACCTCTGCGCGACGATCATGACGAGGATGTATGTGGCGAGCGCGAGGGAGATGTAGAGCAGGCAGAAGAACACGAGACGCGCCGGGCGGTGAGAAGGTAGCGGGGCGCGTGAGCAGCAAGCTGCGTCAAGCTCTGCACTCCTCTCTCTTGATGGAATTCTCTCCGGCAAGCAAAGTACAAGAATAAACATTGTACGCACAAAGTCCTTTTAAAATGTTACAACATTTGTTCTTTTTAAATGTTAGCACACACCTAGCGAGCAACACAGCAGGCTTGCAGTTAAAAGAGACATATTCATGATGTCACCTAAACTATAATTTTTATGACGTCTCTAATACCTTAACAAGGAATTGGTATACTGACATATGTCAATAATATTATGATGGACTTAGTTATAAAATTTTGATATGGCCTCAAGAAAGCCTTACTCGAGCACCGTGAGAATTTCCATGTTATTTGGTACTCCATCAGTTTCAATTTATTTGTAGTTCTAACATTCGTGTCGGATACCTATTTTCTAGGTACCTGTCGGATACCTATTTTCTAGGTACCCTATACGGTATACACACGGTATAATGGGGTACGGGAGCCGCCCGAGACCCAAAGGCCTTGTATATAGCTAAGAGATGGAAAGCTGGGCCCCTGGAGTGGCCCAGTCGAGCGGAAGGCGCAACAACGGCCTTTGGCCCACAGAGCCTCCGTTCCTCACGGCCTGTTAAGGGACCGGGCGCACGTGGCTGCACGAGCGCAGCCCCCCACCCTGGACCGCGATTGGTCCAGCGTTAGAGGAGCCCGCCTTAGACGTGGCAACGAACCCGACTCCCCGCGGTAGGAGTCGGGCGCCGCGGAGTCGAGCGACGCCTCCGACCGAACTCCGGCCAGCCGCCGTCCGCCGTCCATGTACCCCGGTAGTGGTCGGAATCGGCGGAGGGACACGACCTAAAGCGAACCCGACCACCGCGGCCGGCTCCGCGGCGTGGAAGCGTTGGTCAAACCCAAGTGTACGGCCAGCCAGATTTGGATAAGAGGACGCTCCATATCCACTCCTGGGCGGTGCGAAGGTACACTATGCCTGACGTACGGCCGCGTGGGGGCGTCGCATCCGGATCAGGCGTGGAACGGGGAATGCATGCACCAAGTACGCTACACAGTAGCAACAGCGCGCGGAATGACCGTCGCCCAACTCCACAGGTATCAACAGCACACCAACAGCGATCAACAGTGCGGATCAGGGAATGGGCGCTCCACAGCGCCCAGACAAGACCCGGATGACATCATCACACCACCTGGCGTGGAGATTGCGGCGGAAGACACCGGAGCCAGCGAGGACGGCCCGACTCCGCCTCCGTCGCCCTTTCACTTATCTTTCTCTTCTTTTCTTTTTCTTCTTTCCTCCATCTGTACCGTTCTTCCTTGTGGTATAAAAGGGAGAATTGGGCCCAGGAGGGGGGGGGGGGGTTCTCTTCGGCTAAGAGACTTCTTTTGGGCTTACACAACAGCTCATTTCTCACACGAGAAAAGAGACTCGCACACAACGTAGAGACAGAGACTTGGGAGCGAATCCCTCTCTCGCCACGGCTTGTAACCCCTACTATGAGCAACACGAGCGAAACCTCAAACTGGACGTAGGGCTTCTTTTGCCTGAACCAGTATAGCCCACTGTGTCAAACACAATCCTTCTGGTCGCCGTCGAACCGCGCACAAATCTACTCGTCGGCCGGTTGTCAAACACCGACAGTTGGCGCGCCAGGTAGGGGACCTCAGCGCGTTCGACGACGACCACATCGCCAGCTGATGGCTTCATGGCCGCCAGCATCTCGCGGTCGTCTCCCGCTTCGTGGGAGCGTCCGCGGAAGGGACGTGGACTTCCGCTTTGGCGACGTGGACTTCTTGACGGACCACACCGAGCTGCAGCGGATGCGCAGCAGCGCCGGCGCGGAGCCACTGCGCGTTTTCACTTCGGATGTCTACCTCTCGCGTGGACCGGGGGCCCGGGCGCTCCCCGTGCGCATCGAGGCGTATCTCGGTGCGAACCCCCGGCCAGATGAATGCCGGCGTATATTTTACGCGCTGGCACTCCTCAACAACTGCCTTGTTGAGGGACCACCACTCCCGCCTGGCTACGAGGCCTGGGAGCGTCGAGCCTCCCTGCCACCGCGGCTACGGGAGTCCATGGAGGCGTTGGAGCACGAGCTCGCGTGCCGCTTCCCGCCAAGCCGGACTGGACCTCCCGGTCCCGCCATTGGCGCTTCCTCATCTGTGGGCGCGGAGCCCGCCGATACCCAGGACCGCGACTCTGTCGAGGACCTCCTTGCTGAGTGCTTCGACGCGCTCACATTCGACCCGTCCCGCGAGTGTTTCATGGCCGAGATCCGGGACGAGGATATTGCTAACCCCAGTGATGGGGAAGGTGATGACGGGAACGAGCCATCCGGCGATGGAGGCACGGACCCGCGCCCAGTGCCCGTGGTAGGGGGCACTACACCCCCGCCACAAGACCTGCCAGCACTGGAGCAGCTGCTCGCGCGGAGGCGGGAGCTCGCCGACATGGAGTGCGGCATCGAGCGGGAGCGTCAGCTCCTGGAGCAGGCGATTGCCCAGCGGCGTACCCCCGCGGGGCGCGCCCGCACCATGGCGCGCGATGTACAGCACCGCATAGTGCATGACATCGCGGGCACCCCGCTTCAACTCCCGCGAGCCAGCCAAAACCTGGCGGCGGCAGCAGCCCTCGCGCGAGGTCTCCCGCAGCCCGTGACTCCGGAGGACGAGCGGAAGCGCAAGGAGCTACTGCGCCTACTCGAGGTAGCGGCGGAGCAGCAGGCCGAGAGCTCGCTGTCCCGGCAGCGCGCTCTGGGCGCCCTGCAACGCTCCGTCGACCGCCACGACGACAAGGAGGTGTCCGTAGCGCAGCCGACGCGCGGATCGGGCCGCCGCAACATGCCTCCCATCAAGGAGCGCGTGGGACCGGTGCGAGATGCGCGCATACTCCTCGAAGCGCGCAGGCGTGACCAGGCCCGTGGCACTCGGCGCGAAGCCGAGATGCGCGGCTACCAGCCTCGACGAGGTGGACGCTACGACCCGGAGGAGGACCGGAGCCCGAGCCCTCCGCCTCCGGGGCCACGCGCCTTTGGACGTCACATTCGGTGCGCACCATTCCCGCAGCGGTATCGCGCGCCAACTAGCATTACCAAGTACTCGGGTGACTCGAACCCGGCTATTTGGTTGGGTGATTACCGACTCTCCTGTCTGGCAGGCGGTGCCGACAGCGACGAGTTCATCATCCGCAACCTCCCTCTCTACCTCGCCGACCCAACGCGGGCATGGCTTGAGCACCTCCCGGAAGGGATCATCCCGAGCTGGGAGGATTTGGAGGACGTCTTCATCGGCAACTTCCAGGGGACGTACGAGCGCCCCGGGAACCCGTGGGACCTCCGAAATTGCCGCCAGAATCCCGACGAGACCCTGCGCGACTACATCCGGCGGTTCTCGAAGCAGTGCAATGCGCTGCCCAACATCGCCGACGCCGACGTCGTCAGCGCGTTCCTCGCCGGGACGTCCAACAAGACTCTGGTGCACGAGCTGGGGCGCAGCAGCCCACGCACAACCAAGGACCTCCTCGACATTGCCACCAACTTCGCGTCCGGCGAGGACGCGGTGGGGGCGATCTTCACCAAGACTCCGGCCAAGCTCAAGGCCAAGGCCAAGAGGGAGGAGTCAACGGGAGGGGCCGGCCCCTCCAGCCAGCCCAAGAAGAAGAAGAAGAAGAAGGGCAACGTCGCGCGACAGGAGGCATCTCTTGTCGCCGCGGCGGAGCGCAAGCAAAAGCGCGCGCCTGCGGAGGGCGCGTCCAACCACTTCGAGAAGAAGCTCGAGGAGCCCTGTCCCAACCATGCGTACCCCGTCAAGCACGCCCTCAAGGACTGCGGGCTGCTCCGCAAGTTTCTTGCCGGCAGCTCCAAGAAGGCGGAGCGCGACGACCCGCCGCCCAAGGGCGACGATGATGCCAAGGGTGGGGATGACGATGCCTTCCCCCATCCTGAAGGCTGCCTCATGATCTTCGGGGGACCGGAGGCCTGCGCGCCGCGAAGGCAGCAGAAACTCGTCCGCCGCGAGGTCTACGCCGCGGAGCCGGCCGTCCCCACTTTTCTGAAGTGGTCCGACTCCGCGGTCACGTTCGACCGCTCCGACCACCCGGAGCACGTGCCCCGGCCGGGGCGCTACCCGCTTGTCGTCGACCCCATCGTCGGCAAGAAGCGGCTTTCCAAGGTTCTCATGGATGGGGGCAGCGGCCTCAACATCCTCTACGGAGAGACTCTCGACGCCATGGGGATCAGTCGGGATCGCGTCCGACCAACTCGGGCGCCATTCCACGGGATCGTCCCCGGCAAGCACGTGGTGCCGCTCGGGCAGATCGATCTGCCCATGACCTTCGGCACCGCCGCCAACTACCGCACCGAGACGCTGACTTTCGAGGTGGTGGACTTCCCTGGGGCGTACCACGCTGTTCTCAGGCGGCCATGTTACGCGAAGTTCATGGCCGTCCCCAACTACACCTACCTCAAGCTGAAGATGCCGGGACCCAAGGGGGTCATCACGGTGAGCACGTCCATCCAGCGCGCCTACGAGTGCGACCGCGAGGCCTGTTAGGTCGCGGAAGCACTCCTGCACAAGGACGAGCTCCCGGCTGCCGCTGCGGCGGCGGAGGAAGCCGGGCCCGACTACAAGAGCACGACCGGGTCGTTCGACCCGGCCGAGGACATCAAGGAGATCCCGCTCAACCCGGCCGACCCCGACAGCAAGACCGTGCGCATCGGCACCGCGCTTTCCGACAAATAGGAAAGCGCGCTCGTCGACTTCCTCCGAGCCAACCAGGACATATTCGCGTGGAAGCCCTCGGACATGCCGGGCATCCCGAGGAACGTCGCCGAGCACTCCCTGTGTATCAAGCCGGGCTCTCGCCCGGTGAGACAACACATGCGCCGCTACGACAAGGAGAAACACAAGGCCATCGGTGAGGAGTTATCGAAACTCTTAGCTGCTGGGTTTATCAAAGAGGTGTACCACCCCGAGTGGTTATCCAATCCTGTGCTTGTGAAAAAGAAGAATGGGAAATGGCGGATGTGTGTTGACTATACGAATCTCAATAAGGCGTGCCCAAAGGATCCGTTTCCTTTGCCGCGTATTGACCAAATCGTAGACTCGACCGCTGGGTGCGAAACCCTCTGCTTCCTCGACGCGTACTCTGGTTACCACCAGATCCCGCTGAAAGAGTCCGACCAGCTCGCGACTGCGTTCATCACCCCTTATGGCGTATATTGTTACGTAACGATGCCTTTCGGGTTGAAAAACGCCGGGGCAACGTTCCAGCGGTGCATGATCAAATGTTTCGGCGATCTCATCGGTCGGATCGTCGAAGCATACGTGGACGACATCGTGGTGAAGTCCAAGAAGACCGACGACCTCGTCGCCGACCTCGATCGAGCTTTTCAGAAGCTGAGGGCGTGCGGCATAAAGCTGAACCCGGAGAGGTGCGTCTTCGGAGTTCTGAAAGGTATGCTGCTTGGGTTTTGCGTCTCGAAACGCGGCATCGAAGCCAATCCCGAGAAGATTGAGGCCATCGCTAAGATGGGCCCCATTCAGAACCTGAAAGGCGTCCAGCGTGTGATGGGATGTCTCGCGGCTCTCAGTCGGTTCATCTCCCGACTCGGGGAGAGGGGTCTGCCCCTATACCGATTGCTCAAGAAGTCGGAACACTTCGTTTGGAGCCCCGAGGCCCAAACCGCGCTTGATCGGCTCAAGACGGTGCTATCGAACGCACCCGTCCTGACAGCCCCTGCAGAGCGCGAGCCTCTCCTCTTGTACATCGCCGCAACCACTCAGGTGGTCAGCTCGGCGCTGGTGGTCGAGAGGAGCGAGCCCGGACATGCTCTGAAAGTCCAGCGACCGGTATACTTTGTCAGCGAGGTTTTGTCCGACACCAAGACCCGCTGGACTCAGCTGCAGAAGCTGTTGTACGCGGTCGTCATAACCACAAGGAAGCTACGTCACTATTTTGACGCGCATCCGATCACTGTGGTCACCTCCTTCCCTCTCGGCGAGGCGTTGAGGAGCAAAGAGGCCACGAACAAGGCCGCGAAGTGGGCCCTCGAGCTCATGGGACAAGAGCTCGAGTTCGCCCCTCGCACCGCGATCAAGTCGCAGGTGCTTGCGGACTTCGCTGCCGAGTGGACCGAGATCCAGCTGCCACCTGCGCCCGTCGAGCAAGAATGTTGGAACATGTTTTTCGACGGCTCGCTGACAAAAAGAGGCGCCGGAAGCGGTTTCGTTCTCGTCTCGCCACTCGGGTCCCGACTGCGCTACGCGGTCCGACTCAACTTTCCTGCGTCCCATAACGTGGCGGAATACGAGGCACTCGTCAACGGGATGAAGGCGGCGATCGAGCTCGGCGTTAAAAGGCTGGAGGTCTTCGGCGACTCCCAGCTTATCGCCGATCAGGTGACGAGCGAGTCGAATTGCTCGAACCCGAAGATGGCGGCGTACTGCGCCGAGGTGCGGCGACTTCAGGAAAAGTTCGAAGGCTTCCAAGTCAGTCATGTACTTCGCCGCTACAACGAAGAGGCGGACGGCCTCGCGAAGATGGCCTCCAACCGGGACCCCGTCCCTGTCGGCGTCTTCTCCCACGACCAGCAGAAGCCGTCGGTGCGTGAGGCGCCATCCACACCCATGACGGACGCTTCAACAACCCAACCAGACGGCGTCGACTTCTCGGCAGTAGAAGGTACACGCCCTCCTCTCGGAGAAGACTCGGGTCGAGCCGTTCTTGCCATCCCGACAGCTAACGAAGCGGTCGGGGGCTCGAGTCCGACTGCCGACGAAGCGGTCGGGGGCTCGAGTCCGACTGCCGACGAGGCGGTCGGGGGCTCGGGGGCTGTGCCCGACCCGGTGCCCGACTGGAGGACCCCATTTCTCGACTGCCTACTCCGAGAACAGCTCCCCGCCGACCAGACTGAGGCAAGACGCCTCGCGCGTCGGGCTAAGTCATTCGTCATAGTCAGCGGCGAGCTCTACAAAAAGAGCCACTCGGGAGTGCTTCAACGCTGCATCCCCATCGAATGGGGAAAAGAGCTACTATCCGACATCCACGCGGGCGAGTGCGGTCACCACGCGGCCCCTAGAAGTCTAGTCGGAAAGGCGTTCCGGCATGGCTTCTACTGGCCCACGGCCGTGTCCGACGCCACCGAGGTAGTACGCACTTGCGAAGGGTGCCAATACTACGCTCGGAGGACCCACATGCCGGCGCAAGCCCTTCAAACCATACCCATCACTTGGCCCTTCGCCGTGTGGGGATTGGATTTGGTCGGGCCCCTGAAGAAGGCGCCCGGGGGTTACACGCATTTGCTAGTGGCCGTCGACAAATTCTCCAAGTGGATCGAGGCACGACCCCTCGTGAAGATCCGGTCAGCAGAAGCCGTTCGATTCTTCACCGACATCATCCATCGCTTCGGAGTGCCGAACTCCATCATCACCGACAATGGGACTCAGTTCACCGGCAACGAGTTCCTCGAATTCTGCGACGACTACAACATCCGGGTCGACTGGGCATCAGTCGCGCACCCACAGGCCAATGGTCAGGTCGAGAGAGCAAACGGAATGATCCTACAAGGGCTCAAACCGAGAATTTTCAACAAATTGAAAGTTCACGCTGGCCGGTGGGTGCGAGAGTTACCTGCGGTGTTATGGAGCTTGCGCACCACACCGAGTCGGGCGACTGGACAAACGCCGTTCTTCATGCTCTACGGAGCAGAGGCGGTGCTCCCGACTGACATCGAGTACGGCGCTCCTAGGGTTCGCGCTTTCAACGAGGAGGCCAACAGGAGTTATCTCGAGGACGCCCTCGACCAAATCGATGAGGATCGAGAAGTCGCCTTGATGAGATCCGCCAAGTACCAACAAGCCATGCGCCGCTACCATGGACGACGAGTTCGCGGCCGCGCATTCAACGAAGGAGATATGGTTCTCCGACTGGTGCAGAGCAACAAGGATCGACACAAGCTGTCACCGCCGTGGGAGGGACCGTTCATCATCGCCGAGGTACTGCGTCCCGGAACGTACAAGCTCATGGACTCGGAAGGCCAACTCGTCGCCAACGCTTGGAACATTGAGCAGCTACGTCGCTTCTATCCTTAGCTCTGTAAATTCGTTTGTTGTCTTTCTGCCGATGCATCAACATCAAACGAACGCGGTGTTTTCTTTACACACCTCTTGGGCAGCCGCCTGGGTGCACTCCCCTCGGAGACTCCACCCGGCGGGTGTGGCCTTGTGCCGCGTTGATTTTGTATGCGCCAGGAGCGATGCTCTTAAGAGAAACAACGCAATTCGACTAAGAGCGGGCCTCCGCGAACGCAAAACCGACGTCCTAAAACTCGAAGTGTGACGAATTGCAACGAAAATCGTGAGCCACGGATAATTGGCTTCAGGCTCGGCCAGTTCGATCAAGGGCACCCGACGCCCCAGCGGATAGGGTCGGCCCGAGCGGCTGGTCGGAATTGAGTCAATCTTCCGAGATCACGAGTATTCGAGGTGAATCGCCACACGAAAAGAGTTAAACGAACGAAAATCTTGCGAAAAGCGAAACGAAAATTCATATAAACAAACGGGCGCGCATGCCCGCATCGTTGTTTACAAAATAAGGCCCACACGGGCCCGACTCCGACTATCACCGCCTAACCTACTGATTTTCACCCCCGCCACGGCGCGAGGGGATCATGTCCAGGTTGTCATCGGCAAGAAGGCGCGCAAAGGGAATCACCTCTTCCTCGATCCGCTCTAAGTCGGCCTCACTACAGGAAGGCTCGTAACCTCTCGCCAGCACGTCGATCTTGTAGTGGTCACCGTAGTGACTCCTCGACACGGCAAAGGCGATCTGGACTCCGGTCCGAAGGCACTCCTCCTCCTGTATGCGGAAATAGGCGGGGAGCCCGGCGACCTGCGGGATCACAGATGTGGCGTCTGGCGGACGCGGCACACCGATCTCGTTGCAAGCGATCTCCATGGCCTGCCGCAGCAGGTCAAGATCCGCCAGCGCCGCCTGCGATTGCACCTGGAGCTCCTGTGCGTCTGGCCAAAACAACGGGGTCACTCGCTCGGTCTAAAGACAACAAAAACCGACACGGCGGGATGATCAAAGAACAGGTAAATTAACTTACCCTTCAGCTCCTTCTGTGTCTTCTGGAGCTCACCGGTCACGTTGGTCAACGACGACTGGGCGGCGACCTTGAGCTCCCTCTCCCTGCTCAGCGCTGTCTCGGCAGCCGCCGCCTTCTTCTCGGCGGCCTCAGCGCGCTGAGTGGCCTCCAACAGCGCCTTGTCGGCGGTGGTCCGGAGTCCACGCTCCTTCAGCAGCTCCTGCTCCTGGGCCTGCACTTGCTTTTCCGCCGTCTCGGCGCGCTCGACCATGCCGCGCAGCGCCGACTCCGCGTCCGCGGCCCTCTTCTTCGCATCCTCCGCCGCTTTCGTCGCGGCCTCGGCGGCCTCGGCTCGGCGGCGGATGGGCTCGGAGACACGCAGCGCGCGCGCCAGCTCTTCGCCTCGCGCGACGTATTCCTTCAGCTGGTGCCGGATGAGGTTCGACTTAAGCTTGCTGTTTGCAAGCAAAGTCTGCGGAAAGCAGGAAAAAACCGTAAGGCAAAAAAGGCAAGTACGACGAACTCCCAAAACAAAAAAGATAAAGGGTGGAAAATTCTCCCACTCACGTCAATGGGAACCCGCGCGTTCTTCATCAGCTCCTTCGCGGCGTCGACCTCCGCCGTGACCGACGTCTTGATTGTCTCCAGCCTGCTGAAGGTGTGGGAGAGCTCTTGGGCCATGTACGCCCAGGCATTCGCCTCCGCTGAGTCCTTCACAGGGATCGGACCTTCTGGCGTGTTCACCAGTACATCCGGCCCCCAGCCAGACCGCGCCAGACGTTGGATCAGCGGCACACCCGGCGGCGGCCGCGTCCCATCGCGGATCACCGGCCGGTGCGAGGCGGCTCCCTGACGGGTCCCTGCAACGTTACCGGCGTCACCGGCCCTCGACGATGACGGGCCTGACGCCGGACGGACCTCGGCGGTCCGACCCCCTGCGCCTGCGACATCTTGTGCACGCGGTGGGGCAGTACCAGGCCGTGGCTCGCCAGCCCGACCCTCGGAGTCGGGGGCTGCACTCGCGACGGGTGCGGAACTTTGTCGCGTCGCCGCGCCGTCGACCCTCGGCGTGTCGCGCTCCCGCACCGTCTCCTCCGACGCTGCAGCGACTTCCGGTTGCCTCCGCGCGGAGTCATCCTGCCGCGGAGCGGAGCCCTCCTGACTCTGACTCTGCTCGGCGGCGAGGCGCAGCGCCTTGTAAGGGGCCAACTGGGTCCCGTCCCATTTCGGGGCGGGGCTACAAGGATGCACGTCGCGATTCAGAAGAAGGGCGAACAAAGACAAATCAAGCGACTGCAAAAGACACGATAAAGCAAACTCACATGTCGGACCGCTTGCGCTTCCGCGCGGGCTTCGTCGGCCGGCGACCCGAGCCTTGTCCGGCGGCCGCACGAACTGTTGTGTCAGGAGTGGGCACCTCGCCACCCCGCGCCTCCACGTCGGGGATCGGATGAGGCACGCCGGGTCCCTCGGGCGGGATCGTCTCCCGCGCGACCCCGGATTCGGTCGTCCCCGCGCCGGTCTCGGGGGCGGCCGGCGACGCGGAAGCCGTCCCGGCAAGGGAAGAAGTCCCGGCCGGAGCAGCGACGGCAACAAGGACCTCGAGGCTCCCCGCCGCCGCCGTCGACGTCGCGGCGACCGTGACCACCTCACCGGGACCGCTCGACGGGGGCCCCTGGCCCTCGCCGGCGACACCGCCGGCCGGAACCGGCTGCGCGCCGTCGTCGTCTGGGATGACGTCGTCAATCCACGCGTCGTCGTGGTGACCGCCGTCGCCGGCCCCTTCGCTGCTGTGGTCGAGCGCCGAGTCCGTGTCGAACTCAGACTCGGTGTCGACCGCTTCGCCGCCCCGGCGACGACGCGCCCGGTCTCTCCTCCTCGCCTCGTAGGCGTCCTTCCGGGCCTTGCGGCGATCCTTTCGCCGCTTCGTCCTCTCCCCATGGGCACGGTTCGCCGCCCGACGGTCCGCGTCCTCGGGTACGGGCGCTGTCGAGCGCCGAACGGCTAACCCCGGCTGCACACGAAGGGAAGATGTAAGAATGCTGCAGTCATTCATCTGAAACAATGCCAATCAATCAAGAAAGCGTGGGGAAGAAACTCACAAAGCGGATCGCGTCGGCGTGCGGCAGCGCGGCGGGGTGGCCCGCGACGGGCACTCGAACTCGTTGTCGACGAAGTGCAGGGCGGACTTGCCGGCCGCCTCCGACAGCCGCGCCCCGATCTCGCGGTGGCTCAGCGGCTCGTCAATCACCATCGCCGTCCCTCGGAGGTCGGCGCCCGGTGTCATCTCCCACATGGGGAGCGCGCGGCGCATCAGCGGCAGCACGCGGATGCAGTGGAAGTGGCCGGTGATGCCGACCATCGACACCCCCCGGTCACGCAGCACCGCCACGGCGTCGAGGAGGGGTTGGATCGCTGCAATCTCCCTCGCTCCGAGACCCCAGTGCCAGCAATCGGGGGGCCCGGACAACCGGGCGTTGGTGAACTTGGGCAGCGGGCCGGTCCGCTCGTTCTTCAAGTAGAACCACCGGTTATGCCACCCGGAGTTGGAGGAAGTATGCACCCACGTGATGTAGCCCGACGCCCGCTCCACGCGGAGACGCAAGCTCGCGGAACCCATGAGCGGGACTCGCCCGCCGACGGGCTGGAGCGACGCCCTGAAGAAGTACCTCCACAGGTCGAAGTTGGGGGGAATGCCGAGGTAGGCCTCGCACAGCGTGATGAAGCCGGCGATGTGGCCGATCGAGTTGGGATTGAGGTGCTGAACCTCGATCCCGTAGTAGCCCAGAAGTCCGCGGAAGAAGGGGTGCGCCGGCACCCCGAGCCCGCGGGAGTGGAAGTGGAAGAATGAGACGATGTAGTCGTCCGGCGGCGAAGGCGACCGCTCCGACGGCACCATCCACTCCACCGCATCGGAGAGCGGGCGAAGGAGACCCTTCGCAACCAGCCCGCGTAGCAGTTCCGGCGTCACCACCGACTCCGGCCACTCGTCTCCCTCTTCCGCCATCGGATTCAACGGGATGAGGGAGCGCGGACGACGCCGGGACCGAATCGACCGACGGCGGTTGCGAAGCGGACGGCGAATGGTGGCGATTGGGACGAAGAATGGCGCGGAGCGAAAGGAATCGAAGCGATCGCAAAGGGAGAAGAAAGGCGAACAGTAACGGGCGATGGAGTATGCGAGAAGACTCCCCCGGATAGGTATGGCCTATTTATATGCGCCGAACCGGCGCTGTGCCGTTTCCCGCCTTAAATCTCGCGTCCCTTCGTTTTCCCCCGCCCTAACGTGTGCAGGTGGAGATAACGCACGCCTCGTCGCCGCGTTTCGTCCAAACGCCGCGCCTCTAGATCCGCGCCGGCGAAGCGACGCGACGCCTCGCGTCCGACGCCTCGTGGGCCCAATCGGTAGGGAAGCCGGTCTGGGCTCCCAGGTAAAGCGGCTAGGAGCTGTACACGCTCCGACGGCCCATTCCCGGCCTAAGAGTTCGAAGGCCGGCCCAGCGTTGGGTTCGACGGCCGCTCTAGGTCAAAACGAGAGTGAGGGGTAATCAAAGGGGGCACCAGCGGCCAGTACCCAAGTGCGCGGAGCATATGGGCCCCTGTCGAATACGTCCGAGTCCGAGGACGAAATAAGCCCATGGTTTGCTCATCGAGAGCTGGCAGCGAGCCGCCGAGACCGGTCGAACGGACTCGGAAACTAAATGGGACAATCTCCCGGATCATATGACACTGACCCCCGCTGGTCTCAACCGGGTCCCCGCTAAGGGCAAACCGGGGTGTCACTCGAACGAGCCCGTTTGCAACTCAAATGGCACCGCCCATCGAACCATCGAGGAATGGCGCGGACGGCCCCGATCCTCCATCCTCCCGACAGGATGCGGAAGGATAAACGAACAAAGTCGAAACCGTCTTCGGCCGGACCCACGAAACGATCGGGGGCTCGAAGGCATGGATTCGCACAAGAGACCAACAACGTGGTCGCAACACAAACTAAAACGGGTCTCGCGAAATAAGCCTCTTTATTC
This sequence comes from Eragrostis nindensis, assembly GCA_012490785.1. Classification (NCBI taxonomy): domain Eukaryota; kingdom Viridiplantae; phylum Streptophyta; class Magnoliopsida; order Poales; family Poaceae; genus Eragrostis; species Eragrostis nindensis. The sequence goes on along the minus strand of JAAXCT010000254.1, from coordinate 698,793 downwards.
CATGGTTTTCTTTATACAAAGTCGATCGAAAGATCGTTAAACAAGAAAAGAAGTTACATTAGTCCCATGAATCCATGGATTGGCCACAAATGGCCGGATAAAGAGGCCTAAGGGCCCTGCTGACACCACCCGCAGCAAAAACTCCTATGAGTGGGTGGAACCAGCATGACGGCGCCAGGGACTCCCCCTCGAGGGTGGCGGTGCTCAAACCAAGGCCACGTAATCCTCGCAGGAGCGACTCCTGGGACGCCGAGGGCTGACGAGAGCCCGTTTAATCCTCGCGGGAATGACTCCGAGTTCGGTGGGCCACGCCAAAGCAGGACGAAAACTTGCGATGGCGCCGGCGAGCACCGGCCGAACGTCGACGGCCGGCTTGGGTCGTTTGGCTCGAGTCATCGTCTCCTCCCTCGTCGGAGGAGAGAATGATGACCTCAGGCTCCTCCGACTCGGGCGCCGAGCTCCCGGCTACCGGATCTGGAGGCACCACCGCGAGCGGAACCGCTTCGACCACCGGAATCAGATCTTGGCAAGTGCTTGGAGGTGGAGGAGGCAAAGGACGCAAAGCTAGTATAGGGGGCACGACGCCCTCTCCTTCTCTTTCCTTCGAGTCTCTCTTGCGCGAGTGAGATTTCTTATGCTTAGGCATGGTGAGTTCGAAGAAACCCGGCTCAAGATGCGGGCCTATTTATAGGCGCACCGCCCGGTCTAGCATGGACCGGGTGCATAAGGGGGCGGCCACGGAAGCCGAGGAGCACTGCCCAGCCGCATCGACGCCACGTGGACAATCCCCCACACGCCGCGACAAGCGAAGGAAGGATGGAATCCCACCACAGTCGGCCCGTGGGCTGCAGGCTTCGGCGGCCGCGCCCTCTGAGCAAGGGCAGGGAGAAGTCCATCGGGCACCGGTTGGCCCGCAGGATAAGCGCACTCCCCCCTCGGACAGAAGAAGGGGCCCGGGGGCTCGGTCATCGTGGCTACGGGAAGACGACACAGCTCGCTGCCGCGTTACGCAGTGAAAGCCTGAGAAAAGCCTAGAAGCTAGTCTCCTACTAGCTCCCAGCCTCGGGGGCTACACCCGGCGGGTGCGCTCGCGCGCACCCGCCGGCGAACTGAATGGCCACGTCAGGCAGCCGTACCAGTCCCGACGACAGCACGGCGCTCTCGCCAGGACTCGGGGGCTACTGTCGGATACCTATTTTCTAGGTACCTGTCGGATACCTATTTTCTAGGTACCCTATACGGTATACACACGGTATAATGGGGTACGGGAGCCGCCCGAGACCCAAAGGCCTTGTATATAGCTAAGAGATGGAAAGCTGGGCCCCTGGAGTGGCCCAGTCGGGCGGAAGGCGCAACAACGGCCTTTGGCCCACAGAGCCTCCGTTCCTCACGGCCTGTTAAGGGACCGGGCGCACGTGGCTGCACGAGCGCAGCCCCCCACCCTGGACCGCGATTGGTCCAGCGTTAGAGGAGCCCGCCTTAGACGTGGCAACGAACCCGACTCCCCGCGGTAGGAGTCGGGCGCCGCGGAGTCGAGCGACGCCTCCGACCGAACTCCGGCCAGCCGCCGTCCGCCGTCCATGTACCCCGGTAGTGGTCGGAATCGGCGGAGGACCACGACCTGAAGCGAACCCGACCACCGCGGCCGGCTCCGCGGCGTGGAAGCGTTGGTCAAACCCAAGTGTACGGCCAGCCAGATTTGGATAAGAGGACGCTCCATATCCACTCCTGGGCGGTGCGAAGGTACACTATGCCTGACGTACGGCCGCGTGGGGGCGTCGCATCCGGATCAGGCGTGGAACGGGGAATGCATGCACCAAGTACGCTACACAGTAGCAACAGCGCGCGAAATGACCGTCGCCCAACTCCACAGGTATCAACAGCACACCAACAGCGATCAACAGTGCGGATCAGGGAATGGGCGCTCCACAGCGCCCAGACAAGACCCGGATGACATCATCACACCACCTGGCGCGGAGATTGCGGCGGAAGACACCGGAGCCAGCGAGGACGGCCCGACTCCGCCTCCGTCGCCCTTTCACTTATCTTTCTCTTCTTTTCTTTTTCTTCTTTCCTCCATCTGTACCGTTCTTCCTTGTGGTATAAAAGGGAGAATTGGGCCCAGGAGGGAGGGGGTTCTCTTCGGCTAAGAGACTTCTTTTGGGCTTACACAACAGCTCATTTTCTCACACGAGAAAACAGACTCGCACACAACGTAGAGACAGAGACTTGGGAGCGAATCCCTCTCTCGCCACGGCTTGTAACCCCTACTACGAGCAACACGAGCGAAACCTCAAACTGGACGTAGGGCTTCTTTTGCCTGAACCAGTATAGCCCACTGTGTCAAACACAATCCTTCTGGTCGCCGTCGAACCGCGCACAAATCTACTCGTCGGCCGGTTGTCAAACACCGACAATTCGAAACTTCTGCCCAAATATTTGCAGTTTTTACGTCTCAATGTATTTATCTATCGTCATTCTCATTTCCCAATGGATCTTTTTCCACACCTCATTCGTTTATGTGCCTATCACCTTTTCGAACTTTCTTTATTCCCGCGTCCAAAGCCACAACTGCAAATTAACTTAAGGGAGGGAGCACAAAATTTTTTTTGGAAAAGAAAAGACTAACATTTTAAACTCCAATAACACTTTTATGATAGATACAAAGCCAACTTAACAAATGTAATGTTTTGTACATTCATTCTTATGATCTAGCACAGTACAAGATTCACCATCAAAACACCCACGGAGGGCCAACCATCCGTCAGTTTCGCAGAGACGTTAAGTCATGCAACCATCCATCGGTTTGGCATTGATGTCAACCAAAATTCGAGCAAACAATTTCTCCCTCCAAATCATGTGACTCTAATTCTGCCTCGAGGTACCCGCTCTAGTTTTCCGCGCCTTCCATGTCACCCTCAGCGCCGGTTGTGCAACAACACATCCTCAAGTATAAGAGGCCACATACATGGCTACATGCCCAAATGTTATAGACCAGTATGTCACGAGGGGTGTTTAGATCATACATGTAGGATTCCATACCGCCAAGCCAGGCAAGACTAGCTAGGACACATAACGCCATCATGCCCAGAAGAACTGCCACTGCGCTCATGCCGCCAAGGCAGCCATTCATCCAGCCCCCAGATACAACTATTGCGTACAATTGTATAAGGGTCAGGGTCACAACCGTGCAAATAGGGCAGGCGCAGGAGTAGGAGGGGGTGATGCATAGGACGGAAGCCAGGACAATTGCAACCAACAACAGTGCACTGGCAAGCGCCATCACTGGGGCTCGCAAAAGCTTTCATATATGGTGAGCAAAGTGCGGCCAAGTGTACAACCGGAGTTGGTCCGATGGCGTGGCCGGGATCACGCAACTGATCATGTACGCCGCTGACCAGACACACTCCCCCTTCTTCAAGGTGTGCCGCCTCGTCGAATTCGACCCCGCCAACATCTGCTCCATCCCCACTGGCGCCGAAACCGACTGCGGACCTGGCAAGCCTGCTCGTGCTGACCTACATCTGCACCACCGTCGGCACCACTTCGTCCAACACTGTCGACCCGGTCAGCGCTGTGGCCAACGTGTTCGCCGTGTTCAGCGCGTGAGTGCAGCAGATTTGGAAAAGGAACTAGAAAAGAAATACAACATCAAGGTATCATACTGTTGTTTGGAGGGAGTATACTAGAAAACTTACAAGCTCGCAGTTTTCCAGTGCAAGCTTACTTTAGCGACCATCCAGCCGCCTCAATCTCAAGAAACTGCAATGGCTTTTTTTTTTTGTTAGTCAAAGGCCAAATAGGCGCGAGTACATGTTAACAACTATTGTGCAGCAAGCACGTGAATGTACTTCGCTTGCGAATGAACTGAGATTATCCGAAGAACAACTAAACACATGAATTAAATGTTTGAATCATATACTCAATTTGTGAATCAGTTGTTCCAACTAAGATAAAAATGTTCCATCCCTAGGAATCAGAGGTTCCTTTGTTCCACCCTCTGAATCGATAGTTCCAGTTACTAAAATAAAATGTTCCATCCATGAGAATCAGTTATTCCAGCTACGAAAATCATTTGTTCCTCCATCAAGCACTTGCGATTCGATTATTCCAATTCCTTAAACAATGAAATCAGTTGTTCCAACTACGAACATCATTTGTTCCCCCTCCAAAATCAGATGTTTCAAGATAGCACGGAGACACGGCGTGGAGCATGGATGCGGCGGCATGTGGTCGAGAAAGAGAGGAAGATTGACAGCCTAAAACATAGAAGGAGAGGGCAAAATGATTCACAACGCGATTTTGGTAGCAACCTCACCAGATCTGCAGAGTGAGAGAGGAGGGCGGCGCATGAGCCAGCAGGAAGAGGAAGAAACTGATGGTCGTGTGGTCGCTCATGGCCTCATTGGCCCAAGCAGCAGTGATTGACCGCCGTTGACGTCTGCCTCCCCTTCGTAGCTAGCTTGACCGCTGCTCTGCCACTGTCTCCGAGCATCCGTCCTCCGGCGACTCAGCCGCCGCCGTCGCCGCGTTCCTGAACTTGGCGTATATGTCGCCCCTGTAGAACTCCCTCGTCCTCCACACGAGCACCAGCGACACGAGCGCGCCGGCCACCGTGACGGCGGTGATGATCAGGAACGACGTCCTGAAGCACTCGCCGCCGACGCACGCCTTGTCAGTGCCGGCGAGCTTCCCGTCGTGCTGCCTCGCCGCCTCCGCGTCGTAGAGCCGCCCGGCAACGCGCACGTTGAGCACGTACGCGCCGACAGGGCTGGCGACGGCGACGAGGTTGTAGAGCGTGGGGTAGCGCCGGAGCCCGAACAGCTCGGAGACTATGGCGTAGAGCAGCGGCCACTGCGCGCCGAAGCAGAAGCCGATGAGCACGGACGCGGCGTAGAGCGTGCCCCGCGGCGCGCCGAGCGCGACGAGGAGGTGGCCGGCGCAGGCGGCGAGCAGCACAGCCGTGAGCGCGAGCGGCCGCGGGATCCGGTGCAGCAGCGCCTCCGAGGCGTACCCGGCGGCGACGCGGCCGGCGTAGTTCCACACGCTGATGAGGGAGACGAAGGTGGCGATGGTCTCGGGAGGGTAGCCCAGCGACTGCCCTATCTGGCCCATGCTGTCGATCGCCGTCAGCGTCCCGCCGGCGCCGCAGGTGATGGCCAGGAAGAGCACCAGCATGTCCACGCTCACCAGAGCCTGAGCGATGGAGTAGTCCTCCCCGTGCGCCGGCGGGTTGAACGCGTGTCGCAGGAAGGAGCCGAGGCAAGAGGAAGAAGACGAAGGTGTCGGCAGCGTGTCGGCGGTGCTCGTCGCAGGCGCCGGCTCTGCCGGCGGCAAGGCAGCGGCTGTTTTCACGACGTCGACGGTGACCGTCGTCGGCGCCTCAGCGCGCAGGGAATCCTCCTCGAGGTCCTTCTTGATCCTGTACTCGACGACGGTGGTCACCGTCGTGGGCGCCTCGCGCAGGGAATCCTCGTCCTCGAGCTCCTTTTTGATCATGTACTCTTGCTTGATGAAGACGACGAGCGGGAATAAGAGGAGGACGAGCAGCCCGGCGGCCGACGCGGCGTACGCGACGCGCGAGAAGGTGGCCCGCCTCTGCGCGCCTCTAGAGCAGGCAGAAGAACACGCCGTCGCCTTCGCCGCGGCCATTAGCGCTCCGCCGCGTCCGGTGGTGATCCGGCGAAGGGATGACGCGGACGGTGGCGAGGAAGACGACGGAGACGGCAGCGGGGAGCCAGGCGATGAGGAGGACGAGCGACTTCACGTCGCCGCCGTAGAGCGCGAGGTGGATCTGCGCGAGGACGGCGCTGCTGAGGCCGACGTACCCCTTGAGGAGGCCCAGCACGGCGCCGCGGCCTTTCTCCGGGAAGTTGCGGACGGAGGTGACGAGCGCGCCGGTGCCGGCGAACGCCTGCGAGTGGGCTCCGGCGCAGACGTAGGCGCACATGAGCCACACCGGGGGCCGCGCCACGCGGCCGACGAGGGAGAGGTAGACCATCAGGTACCCCGCGAGGTTCATGGCGGCGCCGACGGCGAGCACGGCGGACGGCGGCGCTAGCTCGAGGAGCAGGCCCGCGGGCACGCCGACGTTGCTGCCCAGGTCCTTGAAGAAGGCCAGCGTGGCGACGGCGCGCTGGTCGTAGCCCAGCGCCGACTTGAGCAGAGGGGAGTAGACGCCGAACGCGTACGTCGCGCCCGACGACGACAGTATCAGCAGGCACGCGAACAGCGTGAACCACCGCCCCGTCAGCACTTGCCAGGCGAACCGCAACGTCAGCACCTCCGCCGCCACGCCGCCGCCGTCGCCGACGAAAGCGAACACCATGGCGCCAAGTTGCCTACGCGTACTGTCTGTACAGGATGGATGGAAGTGCAGTGGAGATTGGAGTGTCGAGTGTGTCATCTGCACACAAAGAACTGAACTGTCACTGATCACCGGAGACCGGACATGCATTTTTAGGCAGGAAACTGTCATGAAGCCTTCCATGAAGATGATGTTGATTTCAGGTAGTATATCCACAGGCCTGCAGCCACATTTCTGACGAGATCAGACAAATATAGAGAAAGAAAGATCGATGTGAATCGTCAAACGATTTTGCTGTTAACTAAGCCACGGACGGCAGCAAGTAGAGGTGTTGCAGTCATCTCTGCCCATCGTCGCGTAGCATCCGCCGGCCGCCGCTGCCACTGTCACATGTGAGGGAAGCGCTGACGGCTGAGCCTGGAAACAGGGGAAGAACTAAAAAACAGAGGAAGAAGGGCGCGTCTTGTGTACTACCAGTGTGACCACTGACCAGCACCTCTGTTCTATTTCTATATACACGCATTTTAAAAAATGAACAATATTTTTCATTGAGTAGTGCTATACATCCACACATTTATGAAAACGAACAATACTTTTCGTTGAGTAGCGCTATACATCCGACTCGGGTGTGCGACTCCAGGACCACAACATCGGACGGATCATGTGCATAGCACTTGCATTCGCACGCATTCGGGTCGTCGCACGGCTACAGTCAGACACACATTATTTCCCTGTTTCATATCTCAAATTATTTTTGGTACCATTGCAAGAAAATATTTTTTAACAACGTTTTCTGAGGAAATCTGAAATGTTTATACAGTATAATTTAAGAGTTTGAAGGGTCTGAATTACACCCTGGACACATTTATGGCTACTCGTGTATTTTACTCGATGATGGTAAGCAAGCAAACGTAAACTTGCATAGTCCTTGCCTTTTTGTCTCTACATCCTTTATGCTAATTCCAGCAATTAACACCTGTACCCGGTTACTGCAACAGCTTACAATGCAAACGAATTTCTCACGTGTTTCTTCCCAAGTTACCAACCAACCAAGGACTAAAAAGAAAAGGCAGTACTCCTAGTGAACGGCCAATGAGCCTGAAAAACCAGGAATAGCCAAATGGCGACCGGCAGTACCATGCTAGCTGGTGTACTTTAGTATGAGAAGCTAACAACGGCGAAGAATGCTGGCTACGGAATGAGCCAAATTTTCTTTTCTCACGTTCGTTGCACCATGTTTGGCTGCGTGTACAATTTCTACCACACTCTTCTTAGTATCACGATATTCTTCTTTTGCCAATACAAAGATACACAATTCTTTAGATCATGGGTTGCTCTCTTGAACTCAAAGAGGTTTTATTAGCTTTCTTGTATTTGAAACAATCCCAGGATTAACCATATTTTGTTGTAAACTCAATTCATCAGCTTTGCACCTCACTCAAGTAAAAGAAACGGGTAACTTAATTAATAAAATAAAAGGAGTCCATGAATATGGAAACCTGCTCTAGTTTTCTTTTTAAAACATGTTAACATGCTGTGAAACATGCATTAAGACACATGACTACACAACCAAAAATTCACCAATAAAAAGGCAAAAATAGCACACCATTTTTAGTCTCCCTAATTTCTCCAAGAAATATATGCATTCCACCTCCTCCAAGTTGTCTTATTTCCATTTTCTTCCCATCACCGCCTCAAAACACCAACCCCGCCCTCTCCGCCTCGCGAGCGCCACCACCATTCCGCTCGCAAGAAAAGGCACAGAGCTCCCGGAAGAGCTCCGCGCCACCGGCTTCCCCTTCCCCTCTCCCCGCGATCGCGCCGGTGTTACAAACGCGGTCGGGTCGCTGGGTTCGCCGCTGGTCCGGTCCGGGCCTCCCATGGCGTCGCCGGAGCATGAGGCGGCGGTGGCCGCCGCCGTCGTGGAGGACGTGATGCGGCTGCACGGGGAAGGAGGGTCCGGCGCCGGAGTAGGAGGAGGGGAAACGGTGGGGGCCTGGAGGAACATCGACATTGCCTGGCGCAAGTCGGAGGAGGCCGGTGAGTTAGTTTCTTTGTTTGGTTGAGGCTGGCGGACAAAGGGAGAAACCAATGCATGTCCTGACAGTCTGGTGCTCTCTTGTTCAATTTCTTCAGTTGATGCTGGAATTAACTTGAAATTTGTGTAGTCGTGGTCTTTTATGACGATGTTTGTTTTTGTTTGGAATTAGAGGTTAGAATGTGCCCAGAGAGTGGCAAGATTGATGATGACTGCAATAGTTTCGTTTGCCAATAACTTTGGAGCAGTCTGTTTGATTTTTTTTAGCTTCATTCATTAGTATACAGAAACATTTTTATTACTACACATGAAAGGTAAATTTCCCCCAAAATTTTGTCACAAGATACATAAGAAGTACATTTTTTTACAACATAAAGGTGCTGCATTTAGTTTGCTTAAGTTTTGCACTTCTCTCTTTGATGCTAGTTAGAACTATGTATCCTTTTAAATTTCATTGCATAGTTTGATCTTTCTTTGATGCTTAGCATGATAAAAAGAATGGAATTCAATAGGAATTAGATTTTTGTTTGATCAGTATTGGCCACTCAGCTTATCAGTTGGAACCCAGCAAGACGGTTTCGCACCTTCCATAAAGAAGAAAAAGAAGCCCTCTACTGTTCTTTTTATTAATTAGCTGGCTTCCTCTATATGTTTCTATCTCTTAGGCATTCATCAGGGTTTCATTCAAAAAAAAGGCATTCATCAGGGTCTAGGTTAGCTGCAATGATTCCTAGTTCCTAGTTACGTGCTTTCATGGATTTGCACTTCCGCACTCTTGAATATAAAGAAAAGCAACGTCCAATGGGACCAAATGGAAGTTTATAGGTGGCCACTTTGATGTTTATTGTGGTTGACATGGCAAGGAAATGATCTTAAGAAGGATGCTTTTGAGCTCAGATATACATAATATGCCTATATTATTTAATAATATGATGACTGCTGCTCCATTCGAGCCCCAAAAATGCTGATCTTCTGACCGAGTTCATCACATTATTTTACGTGAAAACTTATATCGCATAACCAGGTCTTCTGAATTATTGCTTCATTTGGTTTGCAGCAGTAAGGAGGTATGAGGCAGCCAACTGGTTACGAAGGATAGTTGGGATCGTATGCGCGAAGGACCTTGCAGAAGAGCCTTCTGAGGAGGAATTCCGACTCGGCCTGAGGAATGGCATTATTCTCTGCAATGCACTCAATAAAGTTCAACACGGCACGGTGCCGAAGGTTTCATTTCTGTCCTTCAGCTCTTTAATATCTAATTTTCTAACTGGGGATTTTGCATGCTAACTATGATGCTTCTAGGTTGTGGAGGTACCATCCGATTCTACAGTCCCTACAGATGGTGCAGCTCTCTGCGCATATCAGTACTTTGAGAATGTGCGGAACTTCGTCATGGGCCTACAAGATTTAGGACTTCCAAGATTCGAGGCATCAGACCTCGAAAAGGTGACACTGTTGTTTCATTTAGATTTTGGAGACCGAATCATAAGACCCTTTCCTCTCACCATTAGAATTTGAGCATGATTTTTGGATCATTCTATGAATTGATGTTTTCATCTGCCACGTCAACTATAGGGTGGCAAGGGTGTTCGAGTTGTAGACTGTGTTCTTGCTCTGAAGTCATTTAGTGAAGCTAAGCAAGGGGGGAAGCAATCTTCATCATTTAAACATGGTGGTACTGTAAAGCCTTTGTCTGGAAAGTACTTTGTGCGCAAGAATACTGAACCTTTCATGAAGGCCATGATAAGGAGTCACTCAGCTGAGCTACTCAGGGATGGCATATCACAGGAGCAAATAGGTCTTGATTTTTCTTTTGAATCCACTGAAACAGTAAGTCTATATCTAGTTCTTATTTTCCATTAGGTAACTTCGGTTTAATTTTTAGTTATGGTCATCTTCTTGGCTGTAGGCGGCAGAGTCCATCCGAATGCTTGTTCAAACAGTTCTCGCAGATAAGAAACCAGAAGAAGTTCCATCGGTGAGCATACCATGCAAATGGTTAATTTTTACAATGTGGTTTATGGACATGAATTTTTTACAATTGCGACTCTGGTATTCGCAGATTGTTGAATCACTCTTATGCAAAGTTATTCATGAATTTGAGCACCGTATTGCAAACCAGAATGATTCGGTATATCACCTTACATTTCTTTTGCTAAGCTTGTTCTGATGAACGTTTACCTTTAGCTAAAATGACGACATGCATAGCTGAACTAATAAAGAACTCTTGACAGGTGACAGACACTATTGACACTAATGAGAGTAAGTCATTATGCAGAACAGACTCGCCACAAATGGAGATGCCCACCTGTGATCTGAAGAAGGTACCCACCTTCTGTCAGCTATAGGAATAACTGTATGATCTTATAGTGCAGTAAAATGCATAGCTATCCAGAACTTTTCATCTAGGCATGTTTTGCTGGTGCTGCATGGCTGAAATATACAATAGTATTATGATTGCCTCAATAACAATGTAAAGGTGGGCGAAGAAGACGATAATTTGGTGCACGTGAAGGAAGATGTCAGCATTGCAATGCTTAAGGATGATACTGCAGAAAAACTTGTACAACCAAAGCCGAAAACAAACTTTGATCAACAACAGAAACAGATCCAGGTTTTTAACGTGTTATGTTCTTTCGTGAATTTCTATACTGCATTTGAACTATCTTTGTATGATTTTTGAGACTGTCTGTAGGATTTGAAAAGCAACATTTCCACTATTAAGTCTGGGATGGAGGACTTCAAATTGCTGTACTCTGAAGACCTTACAAAGCTTGGTATATTTATCATAACTTTTATTATTATAATCCTAACTTTTATGATTATAACCATCTACTTTGTTCTTCTTAACACTCTGTCTCATATTATTTTATTGTTCTATTAGGCAATCATTTGCGTGTTATTTCGCATGCTGCTTCTGGGTACCATAAGCTTGTTGAGGAGAATCGCAAGCTGTACAATCAAATACAAGATCTTAGAGGTATTACTTTTTTTCAGTGTCTTATGAAATGAAGATATATACCAGTTTCTCACAATGCAACATTCTGACAATTCATTTCGTTCTTTGTCACAAGGAAATATTAGAGTATATTGTCGAGTGAGGCCTTTCCTTCCCGGAAAGGTAAGTTCCTCAAGCAGTGTTGATGGAATAGAAGATAGAACCATCACAGTCATAGTACCATCAAAATATGCAAAAGATGCACGGAAGTCTTTTACTTTCAACAGGGTTTTTGGACCCTTAGCCACACAAGGTTAAAGTCACAAGTTTCTCCGTTGGACTATATATTTGAAAATATATTAAGAGTTTGGTAGTTAAGTGACATAATTCTTTCAATTAGTGCAGAGGAGGTCTTTCAAGACATGCAACCTTTGATCCGTTCTGTTCTTGATGGCTTCAATGTTTGTATATTTGCATACGGCCAAACTGGATCGGGGAAGACCTTCACAATGGTGCTCAACTGTCAATAATTATTTCTACATTATTAATTCTATTTTTCTTAAGACCAAACCATCATTTTGTGTTTCTGTAGAGTGGTCCTAAAGTTTTGACGGATGAAGGGCTCGGTGTCAACTATAGAGCACTAAATGACTTATTCAGTATCCAGGAGCAGAGGAAGGATACCTTTTGTTATGAAATTTCTGTTCAGATGATTGAGATCTATAATGAGCAAGTCAGAGACCTCCTTCAGAATGGTGGAAACAAGAAATATCCTTTCTACTGAATTCAATATTAATATTGATGCATAAGACTAATATTCTTTTTTTGATGATTTATTGCATTTCCTTAATGCCAATAAACATTAGAAATTCGAAATAGTTCACAAAAAGGCCTTGCAGTTCCAGATGCGAACATAGTTACGGTCACATCAACCTCTGATGTGATCGAATTGATGAATCTTGGACAGAAAAATCGTGCAGTTTGCTCAACTGCCATGAATGACCGTAGTAGTCGCTCCCATAGGTATGGATCAACATGTTTGACCTTGCCATACTCACGTTTACGCCAAATAATTCTGAACTTTCTGTTTTCATAATTTTCCCTGATGGTTGAAGCATATTTTTTCCTGATGGTTGAAGAACTCATTTGCAGTTGTCTGACCGTTCATGTTCAAGGCCGAGATTTAACTTCAGGAACTGTCCTACGAGGGTGCATGCATCTGGTGGATTTAGCTGGCAGCGAAAGAGTTGATAAATCTGAAGTTGTAGGAGACAGGCTGAAGGAGGCACAGCACATAAATAAGTCACTGGCAGCACTAGGAGATGTGATTGCTTCCCTTGCTCATAAAAACACTCATGTTCCTTACCGAAACAGCAAACTCACTCAATTTTTACAGGACTCTCTTGGTAACTCCATAGATCCTTATCCGTAGTTTTGCAACTTGGTGCAAAGGTTTCGTGGAATGATATTTAGTTTCCATGTTCAGGAGGACAAGCAAAAACGTTGATGTTTGTTCACATAGCTCCGGAACCAGATGCTATTAGTGAATCCATAAGCACTTTGAAGTTTGCTGAGCGAGTGGCAACTGTTGAACTTGGAGCAGCGAAGTCAAACAAGGAAGGAACAGAGGTTAAAGAGCTGAAAGAACAGGTTCATATGCCATCTCCATTTTGCAGTTCTATTAATCTCACTTGGCTAGCCATCAATATTTTTTTGCAACTTCAGCTGACCTCTATTATTGCAGATTGCTTGCCTCAGGGCAGCACTGGCTAGAAAAGATGGAGAAAATGATCACATACGAAGTACACAATCAAGCCCAGATATTTACAGAATGAGGAGTAGTGCATCTCAAGCATCGAGGCACTCAGTGGAGGAAGATGGAAATGTAGAGGTATTCACTTGTCTGAGCCAAAATTCACAACAATGTCCTTTCTATTTACCACAATGAAAATGGAAGAAATAAATAGTTAATATCCTCAGTTTCCATTCAACTAAAGGAAGTATTTGTAAAATATAATTTAATCCACCTTACTAATCCGTAAAGACCCCAAGCAATGGTGCTTCAATGCAAAAGATACCAAACTTTGAACTGTCAAGGTTTCTTCTACACAACGATCCATCTTCATCTTCATGGCTTGATACTTGTAATGGTGTTTCAGAAGGAATCGGCCTTGGGAGACTGGGCCGACCACTCCCATTTCGGAAGCAGCAATTCCCTGCCAGAATTAGGACCTGATGGCACACAAGATCTAGCTTTCTATCAAAGAAGCAATCCGGAGCAGCAATGGAGTTGGTCTGGGTCTGTCGCAACCGAGGATTCTGACGATTTTGAGGTTGCAACTAGCTGCTCGTCAGAGCAAGATTGCGTGCGCCCAGCGAGTGCCCCCAAAGCTTCAGGTTCTTCCAATGGAGGCGCCTCAGCGGGAAGGAAAGGCCAACCCAAGAGTTTGAAAAGCTCAGACATGAGGTAATAAGTCTGTTGGTAACATTGAATTGTCTTATGAACTAACATAGCTTATGCACATCTATTCTGAATTATGATGTTTTTTAAATTCTATAGAGGTGTAAATCCTGCAAAAAAGGCATCACCATTACAGAAGAAGCTGAGCGGTCCATCTCCAACGCCTATCAAGAAGGGTGCAGTTGAGGGAAAAAGAACTCCAAATGGTAAAGTGACAGCCAAGAAGTAGGCTAGGTGAAGCATGATTTCGTCGTGACCATCTTCGCCTCGATCAGTGGTTGATAAACATGTTGATGTTGCCGAATGATACATGTTGATACCAGGCAGTTGAATGTGTCAGTCTTTTTTATAGGTTACAGGGTCGTCAGCTATGTCGTTGTACTTCACTGTAAATCATTCATTCATTTGTTGTGGTGCGGATAGATAGGAAAGAGGCCAGAATGACCTTGACAGTCGGAGGAGATTATCACCGAAATGAAATTCTCGTTTCCAGCGTATGAATGATGAGGACTCGAAATTTGTTTTCCTTCCTCCAGGTTGAAACACCAAGGAACTAGAGCCAGGTAGACAACAATAATTTTTTTTTTAAAAAAGGCCCAAATTCAGTACTACTTTTTTTGTATCACGTCACGGGTATATTACTTTCGAATGCAATGACCACGTAACTGAAGAGACCTATGGTTCAGAAATTTAGCACCAGAAGATTCACCATTTATCCTGACACAATGGATCGAAACCAGTTTCATTGCTGGAAATGTGGGCATCCTAGCATGATTTGAATCTCATGATCAGTTCTCTGGTACGTATAAGAATATGGACTGCATTCAGAACAGGTTGAACATTGATGTGTGATACTAGCAGCAAGAATATGTGTTGCAGCTGCAGAGAGATCTTCCGGACCGAGGCCCAACACATGCTCCACACAGTCCTGCATCTCCTCCAGTCACTGTTCTTCGTGCGTTCAACCTATCAAAGGAGACCACGCCTGCTGGAGAGGGCGGCGACGCGGTCTCCGAGGGGAAGACGCACCAGGGCCGCGTTGGTGAGATGGCCGTGACGCGGCGCGGCGGCGTTTGGTTGTGTTCCGCGGGCGCACCATGCATGCATGTCTGCCAAGCACACGGCCCCTTCGCCATCGCCATGCCCGGCTGAGCTTGGGCGCGCGGCGTGCGCCATGGCAAGCAGCCGTTCAGCTCCGTCGCTTCCAGCCGTGTACGATGACAAGAATGAAGAGGGAATGGACCCCTGGAGGAAACACGAAGGAGAGAGTAAATCAGAGGACGGACGGACGGCCGGACGGCCGGCAGGAGGATGCTGCGGCGTTCCGGCTAGCCACGGCAAGAAGCAGAGCAGAGGCGGCGTTCCTCGTCAACACAGGGCTGCCGCGGTTTCAAACTCCGACCAACATCGCTCGCCGCTTCGAGCGTGCTCGTATTTTGCGGAGCGACGCAAGGGACGGCCTGAGTACCGGCGGAGCTCAGGCGAGCCGCGCCGTGAAGCGGAGCCGGCGTTCCTCGCGACCCCAGGGGTGGTCGCTATTTGGAATAACGACCGGGCTGTCGCTATTCGAAATAGCGACCACCCCTGGGTGCCTAAAGACCGTCCGATCGTATCTCAGCGGTCGACACTTGTCACCTCGCGGGAGTCGTCTTGCTCGGCAGGTGGCCCCGGAAGTGTTTGCGGAAATGCCGCAGGCTCTCCGCTTCCGGCCGGCGGGGATGACTGCGTGGCCGGCTGGACTTGCTGCCGGCAAGCGAGCCCGAACATACTCTCGGAAAATCCCTGCGGGAGTCTTCGCCGACGGGATCGTCACCATGATCTGCGACGCCGCGCGCACGGGTAGAGATGGATGGACAGACATGCCTGCAGCTCGCGCGAGACAGGTCGAGATGGTCGGCGGCATGCTCCGGCCTGCTCAACGTCGAGAATATAATGCAGTGGCCGGATACCAGGTCCCTTGGTGGAGACTCGTCAGCTTGTCAGGTCCTACCAGCGCCTCGAAGCGAAGGTAATTCAGCGGACAACATGAAGCTATACATGTTGCACGAAGATGCAGATGCCAAAACGCGTTGCTGTTTGCAGCTGCTTGGTCGATGCATGCCGGCGGCAGCCACGAGCTGCGAGGGCTCCAGGAGTCGAGGACCGGGCCAGGACGCGGCGGCGAGTAGCAGAGCAGAGCAGATCTTTGCCAGACAGCCGTATGGACCTGCCGAACGGCGAACCTGTCAATTAACGTATCAGAGACTCTTTGTTTACAGCCTCAGTGATCCTGCTATACCACCGATTCAGTTGTTCTGCCCAAGGAGCTAAGCTAGCAATCGTGAAAAAAGAAAAATTCAGGGCTGAAGACAGTAGATGCACGGACCATGTGAGGGGAAGCATCTGCAGAACGTTCTGAATGTGCGTGTGTTGCACGCTCTCATGGCGACGCCGACGGGGAGCAAAGATGTTACCTGGGCTATATGAAGAATTGAAGATGAAGAGAGAGGTTGACCGCATTAGTCAATCAATGAAATGAAACTGAGTTTTTCCTCCCCTGTTCACTGTTCGCCCTCGAAAAGTTTTCTCCTCCTCTTATTCCTCCCCAAATTCATCTATCTCCCACTTCCGCCCACACTGCTGCTATTCTTCGTCTGTGCTGATCCTTGGCGACCGTGCCATCTTAAATGGTGCGAATCTGCCATTGTGATTGTGAAGTAGGCTTGGATCAAGGTGCCATGCCCGGCTCCAGAGTGCAGCTGCTCGATCTGCTTGCACGAGGCGAACCGCACGTGCGCCTCCACCTCAGGTCAGGTCGCTTCTGCGGAGTTCATATGGGTCGTTGTTGAGTGGGAGTCGGGCTCACCATCCCGGCGGTCAGGACGGCGGCGGCGCATCGGCGGGAGGAGCAGCCGAGCGGGAGAGAGAGGAGCATTCAGCCCCAAAACGAGAGGGCTTTTTACAAAATATTAGATCTCCATTATTAATCGCGATCCAGTTATTTGCATATACCCTTCTAATTTGGATCGCGATCAATAGTCGCGATCCAAAACAGGGGGCTTTGTGTAAATGTTTGGGGGTGCCGTTCGGCGAAATGTCCACGCCGGCGGAGATGCCAGCCGCATCCGGCGAGGCCGCGCCGCCATGGGCGATGGCCGTCCTCCGCTAACCGACGGGGAATTTCTGGGCCCGATATGGCCCTTCTTCCTCGTTAGGCTCGGGTGTTGAAGGCAATGTGCGGATCTTGGTGCTCCGTCAGTCCGTCCGATGGCTCAGGGGAAGCAAGCAGAGTGATTTGCGCTTGCCGGTGACGGGGACCAGCGATGGTGGAAGCCGATCGCATTTGTGGAAGTTCCTTTCCTTTCTCGGCCTCCGTCGGAGGGCTGGTCTCCGACGCCGCATTGGTGAAGAAGCGTCCGAGGCAACCATGCCGAATTCTGAATTTCTGCAAGCTCTGAAGATCATTCTTGGCCTGGTCAATCCTTGCAGTTCTTCATCTCACGTTGAGCTTGGGCGTGGCTAGGCAAGCAACGGACAAACTGAGCTGTGATTTTGCCCAAGCGGGGGCAGGTCAGAGCTTCAGAGGTGAGTGTCCTCTTCCACGGCTTCTGTTTGTTTCAGACTTCAGTACATAGCCAATGGTGACATCTGAACTACAAATGCCTGTTTCGTTTAATTCAGCTCAAGATATAGTTTATCACGAGTTAGTTTTAACTTTTCAGTGATGAGTGAAGATGAAACCTCAGGGATGCCGGATCCTAATAAGCATGTGTGGAAGTCTGAAATTTTGCCTCGCAATGACAGATCGAGCTGATCAGGAATAAATGGTACGGCCACTGTGATCTTCTTTCTTTTTTGTGAAGGAAACTACGGCAAACCCTATGGGAATTGCCTGAACTTTTTATTGCAATTCATTCTGATTTTATTTCTCAAAAATTTCGTTTTGTTGTGGAAGAGAGATATAGAGAATATTGTAGACAACGTTTTGAAATTGAGGGATTCTGAACTGTACATTACTGTCATATGTAATGATTTTTTTTAGGGTACTACTATCTTCATCTCAGAATATAATCTTTCTACATTCAAATGTCTAAAACTTTTAACTAACAATATCTATAAAAATAAAATAATTTAAACATAAAAAGTTACATACTAAGACAGTTTCTTTATCAATCTAACAACATCATTTATATATAGTCAAGTGCTATAAATTGTTTGTTATCGATGTTCGTAGGAAGATGTTCGCAATGTAATCTCTCAAACAGACACCGAGAAGTTAGTTGAGTAGCAACACAGGAAGAAGACGAAGTAGTCGATCGAGTCACAAGCAACGGGAAGTAGTCGATCAGTGAGCAGTCGCGTTTTGTGCTCTCCAAAAACCTGATCGTCCGTCTATTCCGTGTAGGGATCGCAGCTAGACGTGGTTCCGGACTCCTGCTCTCGTGCAAGTACCGAGATGGAGATGCAAAAATGCAGCATAGCAAGAGTGCCAATGGGCTTATATAAGCACGGAGGATAAAAACCGAACTCGAGATCTCCAAGTAGAAAAGTAATATGATTTTGAGAGTCGGAGAGTCAGGCTATCCGAATGTTGTAAACGAGAAAAAATGACTATTACGATAGGTTTTTAGTCAAAAGAAGAATTATGTTAATATGTAGCCGAGTATTAAGCATTTGTACTAAGCATGTAGCTCCATAACTCATCTCAAATGTATGAAGATTTATGTAGATGGCTGCACAGATAAACATCGGCAAGAACATGTGCCTAATGAAAGGCGGTCACATTTTTTTTTAGGAACACTACCACGATAGTTGAAGGAGCAAGATTAGCGCTTTAGTTAAATTTATTAATAGCTCGATTATTTAGGCTCTAAACGGGGGTGGGTCATGTCGCCCATGGGCCAGCGGTTAACGGGCCTACTGTCGTCCTGGGCTCGATGGGACAGTGGACCGCTTTAACGCCGACGTGGCAACACGATCAGCTGGCACCTGGCTGGCTTAAACCCTGGGTTGCCCGGACCCACACGCAGCCTCCTCCTTCGTCGTCTCGTCTCGTCTCGTCTCGGTTCGTCTGCTCGTCGCCGCGGCGTCTCCGGAGACGATGACGAAGACGCTCCGAAGAAGCCGCCCGGCGCAAGAAGCTCCAGGTCTCCTCCTCCTCTCCTCCTCCTCCACCGCCGCTGCTAAACTGAAGAAACCGGTAACTAAGCTTCTTCCCTTTCCCACTCCCTCTCTCCCTTCCCTCCAATCTCTAGCACGGATTCGTCGCGGCTTTTTGCTTTAATCTGAAATGCTGGGTTTTCCTTCTTCTCGGATGCGGTGGGTTGTTTCCCCTTGCCGGCGAAGGATTTGGGCGGGATGAAGAGAAGCAAGGAAAAACAATTCACCGCGCTACGGAGTTCGTCCCGTTTCGCCTGTGCAGTGGAAGATCTGGTCTGGTCAGGGGTTCAGGGAAGGTCATGGCATGCTCCCCTGCGTGGGTAGCATGATTGGCTAGGTTTTATTGGGGCATTTTTGCCCCCCTTTTTATCTGGATGTAAGTTGGTTGGTCGGGATTAAAGAGGCAGCGATGGGGGCAAATCAAATGTGGATGCGCACTGATTGTGAAGTTTCTTAATTCGTTATGGGTTGACGATATCTGTGCACGTGATTGTTTATTTCCAATTTTGTTTCGTGATGCGTGCGTGATCCCTATTCTGGGCAGTCATATGATATCAGTCCTCGCACATGGCTAACCAATGGGAATGGTTTCCATTTTTGTCTTGGTGCTTGTTTAGACATCCAGTTTGTAATGTTGGTCAAAACTAGTAGTACACTGCAGCTAGTCATTGTGTATCTGCAACTGCTTCACACGCCTATCCCTAGTAAGATTTCTAACACAGTAGTGTCCCATTAACGTTCTCATGGCCTGGCCAGGTAACAGTACAGCAATACAAATGTGAATGTTGTTGTGAACTATACTCCTATCCTGATACCATAGCTTATCAGTAAGTCTTATTTAACTGCATCAGCGGTTTCCACCCTTTTGCAAATTAGAGAATTCTGATAGCTGCTCAATGATGCGCTTGTTGACACGGTGACAGGCTCCTCAATGCAGCAAGTGCATCCACGTCATTGTCTTATGCATCTTGTTGTCACATGCCTTAAGAGACAACTGGTTGTCTGATTTGGTCATATCATGGGTAGGATGATATGTTGTTTGGGGAAATAGAGGCAGTGACGAGACAAATCAATGGTCAACGTGTCTCCAGTCCTGGCCCTGGATGCCCCACTGTCTTACGGATCTTTGTGTATTCTCTTTTTTTCTGTGGGTGATGTTCTATCATTGTCTGTTGTTAGAGTTTCCCGATTTGCCTTCTTATGTTTGCTATTTAGCAATCAGTCTGTCCGTATAAAGTTAACTACAAGGAATTAAAAGTTGAAGTGTTTAATGTGCTAAATGCACTTTGACCTGTCTGCTCATATCACTATTAGTAGCATTTATGAGTGCGCCTTTAATCATTGCCTCTGTTTTTTGTTGCAGTTGTTAGATGAGGAAGGTAAGGAAAGTAAGGCCGATGCACAAGTGCAAAGAAAAGCTTGGTTGCCTGCCTGTTGTTACCATCCCTTGAGTGATCAGGTAGTTCTTCTTTTTTACATATTTGCATCCAAACAATTCGTATTTTGTCACTCTAAAATATATGCTATGTAATAGCACTCAGAAGATGGAGATGTCATCATTTGCAATGATTAACCATGTTTCTGTTTTTCATTTAGGCATTGCCCATATAAATTCAACATGCAGAGCACCTAAACATATAATCCAAGAAAACTACCAAATGGCAACTACAGATCAATGTCTTCTGCAGTTTTAATCTCATTGCACAATTACAGTTCTCACCTCCTGGTCAATTTCTCCTTTTTAACTACCCACCAACTGAATCTTTGGCTCCATCCATAGTTTACTGTACACTGACATTTTTTTTGCTTTCCACATATCTGTCATCCTAGCATGAATGATTCCCTAAAAAGCTCAACCACCTCTACATGGATCTGGTATTACAAATCCATTTATATTCCACATGAAATTAGTCACGGCAGTAAGTTGTGCGTCCTCTAAAAACTGCATTAAACAATTCCATTTCTGTAACTCAGCATACCCAAAGTATCTTCCAAACGTCCAATAACCATTTGGCACACTTGGATCATCTTGGTCAGCACACACCAAAGAATGTGTACGGAATTGATTTTGAGCGGAGCTGACTTAATCCCTAGTATCATGGCCAGTTCCTAAAGATCTCTCATTCCCTATCTTGTATGCTGCATCTAAGTTGTTAAGGATTTAATGTCCTCCCTCATGCATGTATTTTTGAATATCAGGTCCGATCTGATTCATGGTGTTATGAACTTCCTCTTGCAGCAAATAGTAGTCCATTGAGTACAAGGGCTTGCTTAAACAGTAACTGATATGTATTATATAAACAGATAGGTCTTCCAACTTCCAAGCAAGAATGTATTATATAAACAGTAAATGATATGTATTACATAAACAGAAATGAGCCTAGATGACTACTGAAATTTTTGCAGTTTAAATCTACTTTTCCTCTCGTAACCATGAATAAAATTCTTGCTTTTGTGTTAGTTATTTGTCAGACAAGCATTCCCTCAAAAATAGTTTAGCAAGAACTTGTGATGAATGATATGTCTCCTTTTAAAAACAATTATCAGTGAAGCTTCATTTGCAAATGCTAAACCATTATAAGATATATGACAGTACTGTATTTGTTTTTCACTGTGATTTGATTTGACATGCAGGCTACCATTGGTTTTCTGACAAAAGCTGCTGATACATCTGTGATGGGGCTGGTTACTCTCATTGCTTTATGTGCAACATACCTGTTAGCTTGGGGGAGGCCCGGCACTGCTTGCATTCCAAAACTCAAGAACATCACTGTCACTGAGGGGTCGGAGGAGCTCATTGAGTGGGTGCAGGAGCCAAGTTGGGTGCAGGTTATTGTTGCCTCACTTCCTTTTGCTGTTTTCCCTCTCACGCTTTACGTAAGTGGGATGGTCCAAGCAGCAAAAAAGGATGAACATGCCTTGGGAGCTGTGGCTACTCTCTGCCTTCTTGAGTTCATTGCTGCAATTGCTCTTGGGGGTGTGATGACGGTCTGCGTGACTGGATCGCTGTGGTGGTTGATTGCGCCTGTCTTGTTGATTGTTCTAATGGTTCTGACATGGAGCCTCACCTTCAAATACCCAAACGTGAGACAATGGTTCCCCTTTAATGCCCTCCTTTATTTTAGTTTTATTGGGGATGGGGGCACTTTTCCTGACATATTTTTATTTTTTATTTCCTCAACAGTGGCTGAGGAGTTTCATCTGGTCGACGTGCTTCCGTCATCGCAAGACTGCTGCTGTTGCGTAGAATCAGCAAGGGGTTAAGCGAATTCTCAATCAGATCAAGGATTTCTAATGTAGTAATACTGGTAGCTGTTGATGATGAGGATGAATCGTTATTGTGAGTAGACTAGATGCTCTTTTCTGTTCTGAGTTGATCAAGCGGTGCTACTGTTGAATCAAGCTGCTTAGATTTGTCAGGAATTAATGAGCACGTGCCTGTACATTTGTTGTTATAACAGTAGGACGAACGTCTCTTGACAGCTCTCCCTGGGCATGGTCGCCTTTCGCTCGAGGGTGTTAATCATAGTATTTTTGATATTAGGCCACCCCACTCTGACATGTTAAAGAAGCATTCATGCAAAGTTTATCTGCATTGTGCCTGTGAACATTTACTTGTTGAATGAATCAAGATGTTGGTGCTTGTGAACATCTACTTGCGAAACGAATGACCGTTCGTTGCTGTCTCTGTTTACTAAAAATAGTACGCACTGTTGCATGAGATGCGATGGATTTCCCAAGTCACCATGCATATGCCTGTATGTGTCTGAGTATTTGCTCCGTGGATGGTAGGTGATCGCTGTATGCATTTCCTTTCACAGTGCCATTTGTCAGATATAACATGGTACCCGTGTATTTCGAAAATCCGTATGCTGAACAGTTCTCAGATGTGATATGGTGTATGTGTATTGAAGAATTCCGCTCCATATCGCCGTTTTTACACAGCACAGGTTGGCACTCCCTCCGTTTTTTTCATTATTATTCTTACGTCTCGACAACGCAAAATCACTTGTAGCCAGGTCAAAATTCATGTCGGGAACGAAATGAATTTCCAAACGGAGGGGAGTAAGAAGCAGTGTGGCGATTACTTACTGTGAGAGATGGATACTTGTTAGAAATCTTACAATACAATTCGTCCCCTGAACAACAGAAAGGGTGAAGAAGAAACTTTTTATGTTTTTTGACACGGTGAAGAAGAAACTTGCCGTACCTTCCTGCAGGTTGGGTAAGGTTATACGGACTCACCTGGGCTGAACCCTATCCCAATCCCTTTGAAACGGGCCCCAGAATCTCAATTTCAAGCCCAAAGTCCAACTCCGACAGCAAAATCGCTCGCTCTCCTCTCCAACTATCAAAGTGGTTCCGGCAATAGTCAGGGTGTTTTCATGGCTGCAAGTGCTAGAGTTTTTGATGGGATATCTGATCCGGCGACTCTGGAAGCTCTTGCATGTAACGAAGCATTATCTTTGGCTTTGGACTGTAATTTGTCAAAGTGCTTAATAGCAACAGATTGTATGGAGGTCGTTAGAGGCTTGGAGGAGAAGAGCTTATGCTCTTACAGTGCTATTTTGAAAGAAATTAACTTAAGACGGAATTTTGTTGGGGATGTCCAGTTCAAACATGAGAGGAGGGATTCTAATGAAGATGCTCATAAGTTGGCCAAAGCTGTATGTTCCTTTGCTCCAGGGAGATACGTATGGTTTCTCCATCCTCCTGAGTTTGTATATGTACCTTTAAACATCCTTGATAATAAATAAAATTTCAGTTTTCCCTCTCAAAAAAAAAAAAAAAAGTGGTTCCGGCAAATCCTGCTGCTTCTCACGACGCTAGGGTTTAGGATCAGCCCTTTCCCGCGGAATCCGTCGTCGATCCCCGTCGCAATCCCTCTTTTCCAGGTGGTGAGGTGAGAGCGATGTCAACGAACTCGAGGGCAGATTCCGACCCGGTTGATCTCGAGAAAAGAGCCGCGGAGGAGGTTGCCGTCGTGGACACGGGGAAGGCCAATCTGATCAGGCGCTTGCTGGTGAGGCTGCCGCGCTTTTCTTCTCCATTTTATCTTTATTATATTAAAATGCTTAATAATGCCGTGTCCTCGGTGGATTTTATCTTGTTAGCAGCATTTCGTAGTGCTTGATGGCTGACAACCTCACTTGCTGGGTAGAGATCTGTGCATTCTAATATTTTAAACGCTAATGTGATGATCAATACACAACTAAATGGCTTAAGTGCAATACACTGCCACAGTGGATATTTGTTCCCTACCAGTGTTTACATGTTGTAATCTTTGGCCTTTAAGCGGCCGTCAAGAAGTGGCTGCGATCTGACTACCAAACTACTGCCTTATGAGAAATAAGACTCTGACAGAGTGAATAAGTGGTACTGTTTAGTTAATATGTGCAGTTTGGTGCCCTGGTAGTAGTAGTGGACTAGCGACTAAATGGACTTCTTCAGTCTTGTGGGCTCAAGGCTTCTTGTTGCGCTGGTGTACTCAGACGTGCATTCCCTCTATCTATCACGACTTAAGGAGCTAAGCATATTTATTGTCATTGCTAATATGGTTTGTGCTGTTCCATTCTGCTCTTCTGTGCTGTTGTACTGTTTGTGACCGCATGTATGGCAAGAGTTCACGAGGTAATTGAGCCGGTGAATTCGATGCACCGTTTGACGGGACAACATGAAGCTATATATGTTGCACACTGATGCCGATGCCGAAACGCATTGCTGTTTGCAGCAGCTTGGTCGATGCGTGCCGCGACCTGTGAGGGCTGCAGGAGCCATGGAACGCCACGAGTCAGCAGAGCAGAGAAATGTCTCGACTCTCGACCCTGCGAGCGGCGACCTGTGATTTAGCAGAGCAGACACTCTGTTGTTCCCACCCAGCTCAGTGATCCAAATTTAACAATCTACTAGTACTGCCGATTCAGCAACTCTGCGCGAGGAGCTAACCAATCCTGAAGCATCTGCACCATGTCAGGGGAAGCATCTGCAGAACGTGCTGAATGTGCCCGCCCAATTGTGGTTCGCAAGCTCGCTCTCATGGTGACATTAGCTGGTCAAATGGACGCAGATTAAGAGAGGTTGGTGGCATGTTTATCCGTATCAGCCGGTCAAATTTGAAACTGAATTCTTCGTCCTCTGCTCACTGTTCGTCGTCGTCCTCAAGTTTTCTCCTCCTCTGATTCCTCCCTAAATTCGTCTCTCTCCCAGCCTATTCTCGTCCTCTGGTATTCTCAGGCTGTGTCGAACGTTTCCGACCGCGCCGTTTACAAGATCGCAAGTCCGCGCTTGCGATTGCGGCGCAGGCCAGGATGAAGCTGACATGCCCGGCTCTAGAGCACAGTTCGATCTGCTTGTACCAAGCGAACAGCCCGTGCGCCTCCGCCTTCAGGTCACTTCTGCGTGATTCATATGGGTCTTTATTGAGCGGGAGATGGGCTCACCGTCCCGGCGGTCAGGATGGCGGCGGCGGACCGGCGGGAGGAGCCGGCGCGCGGGAGGAAGAGCATCATCCGTCCGCCCGAAACCAGGGGGCTTTTTGCATAAATTTGGATCACGATTATTAATCGCGATCCTATTATTTGCAAATACCTCCCTAATTTGGATCGCGATCCCGATCCAAACCAGGGGGCTTTATGTAAATATCTGGGGGTGCCGTTTGGCAAAATGTCCACGCCGGCGGGGATGCCAGCCGCATCCGGCGAGGCCGCGCCGCCGTGGGCGACGGCCGTCCTCCGCTAGACAACGGGGATTTTATGGAGCTTCTTCCTCGTTAGTCTCGGGCGTCCGATGCCATGGCGGTGAGGATATTGGTGCTCCGTCCGCGGCTCCGGGGAAGCAAGCAGGGTGATTTACACTTGCCGGCGACGGCGACCAGCGATGGCGCAAGCCGAGAGGAGTTTGTGGAAGTTCCTCTTCCTTGCTGCATTGGTGAAGAAGCTTCCGTGCCAGCCATGGCGGAATCCGTTCAGCATTCTGAATTTCTGCAACCTCTGAATTTTTGGCCTGGCCAATCCTTGCGGTTTTCATCGTCGAGTTGATCTCCGGCATCGCTAGGCAATAAAGTGAGCTGTGTTTGAGGCCAAGTGGGAGCAGGTCAGAGCTTAGAGGTGACTGAGTGGCCTCTTCCACGGCTTCTGTTTGCAGTTGTTCAGTACATAGCCAGCGGTGAACTGTGACTCTTTGAGCTACATCTGTGCTCATATTGATGTTGAACTAACTCCACGGCAAATGCCTGTGATTGATTTTTAACTCAAGATATAATTAGTCATAAATAAAATTTCAGTGAAGATGAAACTGCCCCTGCCGGAATGCTGGATCCAAATAAGGAAGTGTGATAATCTGAAAATTTTCCTTTGCAGTCACAGACCAAGATGATCATGAGGAAGAGGAGAAATGGCGCAGCCACTCCGATCTTTACAAAGCAACTCATTCTGATTTTTTTCTCAAAAATTACTGTTTCAATTTGCGAAAGGGTCATACGGGGTGCATAGATAACATCCTGAAATTGCAAGATTCTGATTATAAACTGTACAAAAAAAGTTATTTAAAATTCGGATAGTGCACGAATTAGCTCTTTGCCACGGCCACCAGGAGGGTGAACCCTTCGTTTTCCTGCGGCGGAGTCAGGAGTGGACGAAGCATATTGCAAAACGTTCTGAATCTATGTTAGTTAGTGCTCACTGCAGTGGCAGCCTCGCAAGGCGAAAGCAGATTAGAGCTACGCTAGGCAAGCTCCCACGCATACCCGCACATGCAGATTAGAGCCGATTTGGCGTTAATTGATCAGTGAAACGAATCTGAATCTTCCCTCCGCTTTTCACTGTTCTTCCTCACTGTGATTCTGCATGCTCCTCTGGTCCCTTCGATCGCATATCAGCGGTGCAATTTGTCACCTCGCGTCTTCCTCGCCAGTTGCATTATATACCGAGCCGTACTCCCCAAACAATTGCTATATTTACATTTAACATATGTACGTCAGCTAGCAGAAACTGGAATTTGCTATATGAGATCTGTCAGGAAGGCAAAATTACACTTGCCAAATTAGCTAGCAGAAACTGGAATTTGTCTTTTACACGCTGGCTGGATGAATACTTACAGGATCAGAAAAGAGAGCTGAATGATATTGTGGTTGGAGTTTGTCTGAATAATGAGAAGGACACACCTAAATGGGCCTGGGAGAAGTCAAACAAATTCTCTGTCACGACGATGTATGACTACCTATGTACTGAAGAACATGACCTTGCATATAAGCCAATTTGGAAAGACTAATTGCCTCTGAAAATCAATATCTGGCTATGGTTGATTGCCTAAAACGCAATCCTAACAAAAGATAATTTGAGAAGGAGGAAATGGAAAGGAAGCAAAAAATGTACCTTTGGCAATGAGGATGAATCGATCCAACATTGTTTTTGAGTGTACGGTAATTGACTACGTCTGGAGACTAATTGGGTTGGTGATTGGAGCAAACTGCAGGCCTGGAATCAAATGAACACTACATGGTCTGGGTTAAACACTACAAGTTTTATACAGTGGGCCTGGCGGTCATTCTTTGGGCAACTTGAAAATTGAGGAATAGAGTGTGTCTTCATAAAAAACTTTGTATTTTCTCCTACTGACATCGTTTGTTATGCATGCGTGTTTTTTAAATACCTGGATAGGACTGCAGAAGGAAGGGGACAAAGAAATCCTGCAAGAAGGTGTTGAGGCACTGCAGAAGACGGGTGCCCTTTCACTCGAAGACGTCTGAGGAACCAGCACAGCAGAGATTGGCGATTACACATGAATGAAGACCTGGCGCACTTGCGGTCGTAGTACAATGGAAGCAAGAGTTGCTTCTCAGAGGCTGGCACACGCTGCTGGTGCCTGTAATAGCTTGTCAGCTTTTTCTTTTTGGCAAAAGTTTAGCTTGTTAGCTTTTGGTAGCAGTTTACTTTCAAGTTCGAACTGTTTTTACCATCCTGCATTCGAACCACAGGTACAATATGATGAATCTGAGTTACTCGCAGTGGTCATGGCCCTTTGACCTCTTCTAATATTTCAACATTTTGCATTACTGCAGTAAGTGTAAGATAACTTGAGGAATTATTTCCCTGCGTGCTGCCTATCTAGGTAGGCTAAAAGAGTCCCTGTCATCGCTTAAAAAGTAGGGCTCAGGTGCTGGTTTTCATCCTTGCTTGTATCCATAAAAAACCTGTTCGGGGGTAGGTACACTGATACTCTCGCTGCTTAGCATGAGAAGAACTTCCCAAATGGAGGGTCGATCCTGTTGAGCGCATACCAACCCAATCTGAATGCATCTCAGGATCTCAGTCATGTGACCTCCGCTGCGTAACGATGGATCTATTATCTCCGTTGCTCTTCCTGTTGGCCACAATTCCCGAGCCTGCAAATTAAACTGTCCCCTGTCAAACCAAAACTTCAGTACCAGATGTTTTTCTATATCCTAGTTCTCCTAGTTTAGGATGAAATATTTTGTTAACTTCAGTACCAGATGTTTTTTTTTCAGTACCAGCTGTTTAGGATGAAATATTTTGTTAACTTTTGCGAGATTCCTGCGCTCAAAATAGGCCCTAAAAGGTGAACTACAATTAACTGAGAACTTTCTTGTTCTAAAAAAAAACTGAGAAATTTCTTGTTCTTGTGCTTACAGGGAAAACAGTCTCATTTATGTGCATCCGTTCAATGGGCATAGGATTTGCGGTCAAAATTATATTTAACCATGCATGGGTCCAACTCTATTTTTAAGTGGACAATCAGTTTGTGAATGCTTCTTTTCTAATGATAATTATGGTAAACTTGTACACTTCTTTTCTAATGATAATTATGGTAAACTTGTACACAGCAAAAAGTGTGTCCTGAAAGGTTTTGCTTACATATTCATGTACATATTTGCCACGACTATGTCCTTCATCAGGAAGCAACACCCGCCTTTTTCCAGCAATAATCTCAATAAGCAGAACACCAAAGCTATAGACATCAGTCTTGGTTGAATATTTACCTTCTCGCATGACTTCAGGAGCCACATAACCACTGAAAATTGGCAGCAAGCAAATATATCAATAATAAAGAAAATAACGAAGAGTCTAATGTTTGTTTGTCAAGTTCTTACAATGTGCCCCGGAGGCTTGTATACTCTTTGTTAGCATTGTAATCTTGATTAGCATTGGAAACAATCATTCTAGCTGTGCCAAAATCAGTAAGCTTGGGATTCATGTCAGAATCCAACAGAACGTTTCCTGGTTTTATATCCCCATGAACGATACGAGTGTCACAGTGTTCATGTAGATACATGATACCCTGTGCTATACCTTTAATTATTCTGAAGCGTACAGACCAGTTGAGTGGCATTCCTGTTTCGCCTGTGGAAACAATAATGTTAGCAAGGCTAATGAATGTTGTAAGCATTCACCAATGGTACCTTTAATCAAAGGTGGAAACATACCAAAAATAAATCCGTCCAAGCTTTTGTTCGGGATGTACTTGTAAACCAAAATCATAGCTCCTTGCTCAATGCAATATCCTAGAAGTTTAACTATGTTTTTATGGTGGAGCTTCATAAGAAGCTGGACTTCATTTCTATATTCTTGTAACAGTAGACCCTGGTCGCTATCTGAGAGTAAACGAGAAGATTTTTTGACTGCAACTTCAAGCCCATCATGCATTTGACCCTGAAAGATATGAAAACATAATAAAGATGACACCAATCATCAATAGCAAAAGAAGAAAAAAATAGAAATCTATCGCATCTTTTCATGAGTGCCCTAGGGAGGATAGAAGGGAGGGAGGGAGCATCATTTGGAACTTTGGTCTACCGATAAATTAGGTGAATGCTATTTTAGTTTTATATAGGCGGCTCATGCTTCCCATCAAGATATTTCAGGATATTTCTTATTTTATTCTGTTTAGATGATGGCTAAGTTTTGTCTCGAAGAGTTTCACTGTCTCTGTTTATCAATCGAATAACAAGAAATTAAACAAGCAGACAGAATAAATAATTTTTTTTGAATCAACAAAATAGATAATTGAGGATGCATATAGTAAATGAAATTAACAGTCGATTATATGTATGGTGTAAGATATAAATTCTGAGGGAACTTCTATCTTAAGGGAAGCCAGTCTGGAAACAAAATTGGCCTGGCTTTACAAAACAGTGCACATTACCTTGTAAACAGTACCGAAACCACCACGTCCAATTACATTTTCGACTGCAAAATTATTCGTTGCACTTGACAGCTCAGACAGATGGAAGGCTGAATATCCTGGAAGGAGAAAGCTCATTTTTTTAAATAATTACTCTGCTATGATGATTATTTTTTGCTTGTGCTCATAGGGACGTAGACTGAAGCTATTGTCTCTAGATCTTGCTTGAGCAGTTGAGCGTATAGGGGAATTTCTGGGAGTCATTCCTCATCATACATGTTAGTGTTCGTAGAAAATACCTTCTCTGTCATGGTGAAGGAGCCACGGATTGCAAGGAGCTTTTTGTTTCTCCTCACGAGAAAACCAGCGAAACCAGATAGATCTACCCTTCGGAGCTGACAAAATGACAGTGGCTTCATCATCATCTGTAAGGACAACAGGATTCAACATTTCTAATGAAGAGCAAAGGAAAACAATGAAGTAATCTCATGCGACAGTCTTGTAATATGTAAATTGGGAGAACTAATGGATAAGCAACATGGTTTAGTCTAACATAATTTCCTCTATTTCATCAAAGCAATTGGTGAGCAGATATTCTACGGGTGAACCCAACTGATCTAACAATCCTACCATCTGTCTCACAGCACTCACCTACAGCCAGGCTACATGGTGGATAGGGTGCAGTTTTGTAAAAACATTATGACCAATCATGTGTTTTAAGTATCATTTAGCAAAAAGAATACTCATTTTCTACAACTATCACTATGACCACAAATCATATTTGGTTATGCACTTCTGTCTTTGCCATGATTTATCGTCTTGTCCCTTTACGAGCACACCGTGACAAAAATTCTCTTATTTAAACATAGGACTGTTATTTGTCATTCGCCCTACCACTCTTAATTTCTTAACCTGCTTGCTCCATTATATCGTCAAAAGTAAGATTTATAAACAGCATCGAAGATGTAAATGTTTAGCTATATACGAATACCTGTTTGTTGGTGCTCATTAACTGCAGAAGGCTCATTTGCTGGTAGAGCTCTATTCTCTACAACAATACTCCCTTCACTCCTGAAAATTTTCATTTATTGAACAGTGGTGACCAAAGCTTTTGGGTTCCGTGATATGTTTAACAGATCAATATAGGATCCTTTGAGCTGCCATGATATACTAACAAATTTACTTCCATCCTCCAAAGGGGTATTAGTACCACCAATCTCATGAGGATGTACAAAAATTAGGGGCATTTGCAAAAACCAGTCCTGTGTTGGACTCTAATTCTGCAAACGGTTCTGTTTTTTCAACTTTGCAAAATCAGTCCTGTTTTCCGAATCTGAAGAAACGATTAGGTCCTATTCCGTTTGGAGCACTTAACGGTGTTAAATGGCATGAAAAAAGACGTATATGCCTTTTGCAAAATTGGTCCTTTTTTTATCAAAGCTTCACAACTTTGGTTCTGTTTTGAGCACAAGCAATATGGATCTGAAATTCAGAAATTAGAATTAGTTTGTAGCAGAATTTAAATGATTTATATATGAATAAGATTATTTTAAAATCTGAACATAATTGTGACAGCATTGGCATCATTTTGTTTGGGTTAGGGTTATGAATTTTAAATCTCAATGTCATGTTTGCGTGCTTAAGCATGGGGTCCACACACTCTATTTTATCAGTCGTCGCTCGCTTCACTGTCTGTTGCTTTCCTGCCTTCTCTCTCTAAGACTGAATGGCCAGGGCAGCCAAATACAAATCCAAGCCGGATGAGTACTCCATGGTGGCGAGGCGTCGTGATGAGGGATGCGCCAACGCACGGCCGCAGCCCTTAGCTCGCTCGGCAATGCCTGGTTGCCGTGCTGTGCGTCAGATGTGGGTCGGCGCAAGGTGCAGCAGGTGGACAAAGAAGGCCTTACTTGATCGCGTCGCGTGGTGACCTTGTCCTGCTGCTGAACAGCACAAACTCCAGGATGTGCCCGCCACCGCGCGGCCTGCCCGGCCCGCCGCGGCGTCTCCATGTGCTGCTCGCACTCCGCCTCCCCAGCTGCTCGCGGGCAAGGTTAGCGGTTGGTTTGACCAGGAGAGGGAGAGGAGGAGTTGGCTGCGTTGATTGGATAGAGGGAAGATAGGATAGAAAAGAGGGGCACTAAGGCCATTTTACTATTTTCCAAGTATTTCTGGATTCATTTTATCATCTGAAAACGCATCTAAAGCTGACGGTGTGCAAAATAGGACCTAATGGTTGCTTCAGATTCGAAAAAGAGGACCGATTTTGCAAAGTCTGAAAAAGCGAGCCATTTTCAGAATTGGCTTTCAAAAGAGGACCTGTTTTGCAAATCCCTCCAAAAATTAACATTGTACTTATTGGTGCCTCACGAAGCTTGTAAAAAATGCTCCATCTCTAGTGTGAGGAACTAGAAACTACTATTAGTTTCTTTACTAAAATTGAAGGAGCTCCCCTACTTATAAATGAAACTGCCGCAATATCGTACCTGTTAACTAAAAAAAGGGTAAACATTAAAACACAGCAAGACTATCTGTGGACTTTTATAAATCATTATGGATGGAACATTGCAATAACTGTCAGCACGTAATCTGAGTTGTGAAAGAAATTCAAATCATTACTATTTAAATGGGGAAAAAAAAACTCTGTTACCTTGATGTTTTTCAACAATAAATATTGCTTGTCTTGAGGAAATACCAGTAAATTAGCTGGAACTATAAGAAATCAAAGTGGCATGCAAACAAAATGGGAAAGATAAACTGGACTACATGTGAAGTACAGTGCTACATTGAAGCTTTGTGTATAACTGAAAAAACTCATTACAAATAAAAATTTACATGGATTTTGCTTTTAAAAGTACATACACACAAAAATAAATAAAAATCATAAGCTTACCACAAGCTCATATCATATCTCACACTAACACACAAGTTGGAATACTTTATTAAATCAAATCCACTATCTTAAAAATTCACATTAATAATGTTATAAGAACTTCTACCTTTGCCACATTCACCATAATGTTCAAACGTAAAGAATAAGTGACGGACAGATAAAAGTTAATCATATAGGGTACCTTGCAACATGGTTTGAACAGCTCACAGATGACCCTACTATCTCTTCTGCAACCTGATATAACAAGACAAGCCCCTATGATGCCTGGTTTACGTAAAATAAAGCATTTCCAAATCTTCTATTCCTACCAAAACGTGCACTGCACAAATTCCCTTAAAAACAAACACTCAATAATGGTCATTTGGAAAGTAGTAACATTTTTTCTTTGAAACAAAATCCATCAGGCGTCTATTTCTGACCTTTGAATAATTGAAATAATATTCAAGTACCCAGTAGACAGTCGATGTCGATTAAAATGGAACAATAGCAGAATTTTCTGAATTTATGCATGATTATTTGGAAGCAAAGAGGCAGCACGAAAAAGGGGTACTTAAAATTTGAAAAAATTTGTGATCTTTATGGTATATGGAAAAAAATCGTTTGTAAGAATAATCATAACTCCAGGATCTCTCTCTCCATTCTGAGAGTCAACTATGAGATGTTGTATAACACACCTAGTCAACTACTAGTCACTATTAAACATAATCTGGATGGTTTACAGGGATATCATCCTGCTTGAATTGGTTGTTGCCAGTGAGAATAGACGGACTAGTTTGGATTCAAATTGTTCTGGTACTGCACTGTGCAAATTTAATTTTGGTAAGCCAAAGCAGCTTGAGAAAGGCAACTGTACCTGGCGCTGAGAGAGTGGATTATTTGTGGCGTTGCAAAGCCGGTCCAAACGTTGAGTAAGGTCGAGATGCATGACGAATGGATAGAGCTCAACATAGCCATCGATTTTCCTCTGCACCTCACGAAACTGGTCGGCCTGCTTCCACCCCATGAAAAAGCGGTACGCGATGCTGCTGTCCTGGCAAGACGCGACTAGGGATGCAACCGGCGCGGGCCTGGCCGCAACGCCGCCGAGCCGACCCGCGCCGCAACCCGCAAAAATCCCGTTTGGCAGCCCGCTTTGCCGAGACGGGACGACGCGGTCGTCCCGCGGCTGCCCGCGGCGCCGCTATCCCGCAATTCTCAAGCGTGCTCTGCTTCGCCGACGCCCGCCGCAACGAACGCGAGGCGTTCCTGCATAAGCCGTCGCCGCGGGCCCCCTCCATCCGCTCCCACGCGGCCGCGGTCGAAGCGTCCGCCGTCCTCGCCGCGTCGTCGGTGGCCCTCAGCGCGCTCGCGCTTCGGTGCCTGCCCAGCCCCAGCACGCCATGGCGGTCCAAGTGGTTGGCGGCCTACTCCGTCGCCGCCGATGACGTGCCCCCGGTCTCCGCCGGGCGCCGGCCACTGTGCCCAGGCGTCGCACGCTCTGTTCATGTCCAACTGGCCGGCACAGAGGTCGCGGCACCGTGTGCGTCGCGCTGTGGCTGTCTTTCTGTCGTTCAAGACATGCCCATGGCTGTGGCCGAGGAATTTCTTGTCAACATGCCCATGGAGATCGATTGATATGGATGGATATGGTCAATTGATTAATTCGTTGGGAGGTCAAATCGGATTAGATTTGCTACCGACGATGGGGAAGAGTAAGATGGAGAGCAAGCAAGAAGAAAAGCTTTCGCCAGGAGGAAGCCGCCGTCGGGCCACACGCGTTCCGCCTTGCACTGTATCAGAACCAAACCTATACGCACGTTGCGTCCGCGTACGAGCTTGCGGCGACTTAGCGGGCAGCCGCGTAGTCCCGCGTACGACCTTGCGGCGATGTGCGGGCAACCGCATAATCCCGCAAACTCTTTGCGGCGCATGCGGGACGCGGGGCGGGCAGCCGCATCCCGCCCCGCTTGCACCCCTAGACGCGACGAGCACATATGCCTCACGGAGCGTGTCATCCAGCCCGTCCAGAGGCCTCCACACCTCCTCGTTCTGCATCATCTCCTGGCTCTGAAGCTTTTGCAGGAGGTCAGCGATCTTCATAGCGCGGCGCGCCAGCTGCCGGCAGTCTTCCCTGTTCCGGCGGACTGTCTGCACAGCTGTCAGGATCATTGACACGAGTCCACCGGCGTCCACCCCGGCCACCTGTGCAATGGTAGCCGTTGGCTCGAGGCAGCTCCATAGCGCCATGCTCTGCCACCCCTTTGCTGTTGTCCCCTACAGCCCTACCTTGCAATTT
This sequence comes from Eragrostis nindensis, assembly GCA_012490785.1. Lineage (NCBI taxonomy): Eukaryota > Viridiplantae > Streptophyta > Magnoliopsida > Poales > Poaceae > Eragrostis > Eragrostis nindensis. The sequence goes on along the minus strand of JAAXCT010000254.1, from coordinate 663,603 downwards.
TGCTTCAGATCTTGAGTACCTCGCGGCGTGGCTGAGGTAGGCAAGTAATCAAAGCATGACCAGTAGCAAGCTGCACAAATTGAAGGCTTTGCTAAATAGTTTGCACACTTGTAGCCGCCAATGGGAGCGAAAGTCAGGCTATAGTCCATGCGGAAAAGCACGGTCAATTTCAGGCCAACACGTCAGATTAGGATAAAGACAGACATACCAGCCGAACGGCTCGGCCCGGGCATTTTTAACCGAGAACCGAAAACCGAACCGAAAGAACCGGAACCGGAACCGAAAGAACCGGAACCGAAACTTTCGGTTCTTTATTCGGTTCCTGTTATAGAAGAACCGAAATTCGTTGGTTAATTCGGTTCCTAGCCTCGGTTAACCGAAGAACCGATAGAAACCCTAAGCCTGTTTCCAATTCGGCCCGCCCCATCTTCCTCATCCTCCTCAATCGTCTCAGCCTCCAGCCGCCAGCGCCAGGCCGCCAGCCGCCCGCGCCTCCTCTGCTCGCGCCGGCGCGCCGCCTCTGGCCCCGGTCCCGACCTCCGCCGCCTCTGGTCCGGCCCCAGCCTCCGCCTCTCCAGCCGCCAGCGCCACAGCGCCAGGCCGCCAGCCGCCCGCGCCTCCTCGGCTCCACCTCCTCTGCTCTCGCCGGGCGACTCGCCACTCGCCAGCGCCGGGCGCGCCGCCTCTGGCCCCGGTCCCGACCTCCGCCACCTCTGGTCCGGCCCCAGCCTCCGCCTCGGCCGACCTCCGCGCCCATCGCCTGCCTCCGGCCAGCACGGCAGTGCGCTTGCAGGCACCGCCCCCGGCCAGGCGGCCAGCAGCCCAGCACAGGCCGCCGCGTCAGACTGTGCCGGGCAGCTCGGCAACGGTGTGGACGCGCCGCCGCTTCTTCCTGCTGCCGGCAGCGGTGTCGATCTTGAAAACGGAGTAGGCCGACTGCTCGCCTTCTTGCTCCGGATTTTCCAACTCGTCTTGCGATTTCACCTCGCCGTCGCCAAGCTTCTTCCTCTTGGGCGCCATCTTCGCCTAGCTCGAGGAAAGGGGAAGTTACTCTCTACCCCCACGGCCAGTGCCTCACAATCCAGCCCGGCCAGCTGTGCTCTACAGTTCGACCACAACGGCTACGTCAATTGCATCCTGCAATGTAAGTGCTAATTGATTCACTGTATTTTTGATTAGTTGTGGGGATTAGGTGATAACTTGAGTAAGTGATTGTATCATTGTATGGTTGCAGATGTCTGAGGAGGTTTTGCAGCAAGAGATGAGTAATTGGATAGCTGCCAATAGTGGGACTGGTGGTACACAGAATGATGTGGTTGAAATAGAAGGTGATGACGGGAAGAAGAGAAAGGCTATGGCATCCAGATCTGATATGTGGGATCACTTCACCAAAATCTACGATGAAGGTCAGTTGGTCAAGGGGAAGTGTAACTATTGCAACAAAGAAATCGCTGCACATCCCGTGAACAATGGTACATCTGCTATGCGGAAACATTTTAACACTTGCAAGAGTAATCCTCATATAGAGTCTAAGCAAGGTGTTTTGTCAATAAGTCAAGGCACTAGTGTAGGCACTTGGAAGTTTGATCCTGAATTGCTTAGGTCTGCTTTTGCTGAAATGATCATAGAAGATGAGGAGCCATTTGCCAAAGGGGGAAAACCTGGTTTTAGAAAGTTCATGTCTCTTGCTTGCCCTAGGTTTAGTTTGCCATCTAGAAGGACATGCACTAGGGACATTGTGCAATTGTACTTTGAGCAGAAAGCAAAATTGAAAATTTTCTTTCAAGAACATTGCAATAGAGTTTGCCTCACAACCGATGGTTGGACATCACAGCAACAAGAGAATTACATGTCTGTGACAGCCCACTTTATTGACAAAGATTGGTGCTTGCATAAAAAGATAATTAGTTTTTTCAAGGTAAAAGGTGTAAGGATCGTGTGACCGAGAGGGGGGTGAATCGGGCACACCATGAACTAAAACTTCTTGCACTTCTAGCTACTTTTTCTATTTGCACAAGTAAAGGATACATAACTAGAGAGTACATGTGCACTATGTAATAGTGATCAAGCAAGGATAACCATGTGCTAGGACTTGTACATGCTAGGAGCAAGGCATACATGAGCATATAAGAACAACCTAGCATATGATACAAGATAAGCTCAACAAGTCCTACACAAGCTAGTGTATAAGGTAAAGGCACTCGAGCATTCTAGCAAGCATAAGGGTAACACAAACGGAAGCTCAAGCAAGTCCTATGCATGCTAGTGTATAAGATAAGATAGAACATAAACTAGCATGCATATAAGTAGCACATTGGGAAGCTCAAGCTAGTGATCATGACAAGATAGATACAACATAAAGCATAACAAGATTACTAGATGATATCAAGTAAGTGTATGAGCTATGAGCAAGTAAGTACACATAAGGAAAGCGCATATCACTAGAGATAACATAGAGCTAGCACACGGAAACAATCATCAAGCAATCATATGATAAGCACAAGATCTACTACATGCATATAGGATAAACAAGATAGTAAGTGCAAGTAGTAGAGAGTAAGAGTAAGAGATTGCTCATCGATTTTTTCCGTGGTCTCGGAAGGATGGCGCCTTCCCCTACTCCACGTTGGGTCACTCCCGCCGGAGTCTCGACCCCGTCCCTCCGCTCGATGGCGATCCCCTCTAGAGCACACTCCACCCTTTAAGCCGGTGATGTCCCCTAAGAGCACGCTTCACTCCTCGAGTGAAGTCACGGGCTTCACCCCGCCGCACACCGGCGATGCTCTCCTCCTTGGGACCATCCACCGCTCTTGAGTGAAGTCGCGGGCACGTCCCGCCGGGCTTCTCCCGAGTACACCTCCGAAGGTAAGGCTCCGCACTTGATGCGTGCCAAAGGGCGCTCCACTAGTGATGCTTCTTTCGCACGGGAAGCTCCAAGACCGTGTACAAACTTGTGTCGGCTTCCACACTCTCTTTGGCAAGCTCAACACCGACGCCTAACCGGTCTAGGCCTTGCCATAGACCAAGGGTAACAAACCAAGACCGCCTCCCTATAACCACACTAGTCCTAGAGGTGGATGGATGCTCTCAACCCTCTCAAGCACTAAGCTTTCTTCTCCAAATCTTCTCCATGTGCTTCTTCTCTCTCTCAAGCACCAAGATTTCTCTCTAAAGCCTCTCCATGTGCTTCTCTTGCATCCTCTTGGCTCCCACTGTGTTTCCCCACTGATAACAATGGCCAAAGGCACCTCAAAGGGTCAAGCAACCGGCTATTTATAGGCCACCAACCCAAAACTAGCCGTTGCCCAAAAGTGCCCTGCGAAACTAGAGACCGTACAAAGGACCGTACTGTCCGGTCTCCTCCAGACCGTATTGTCCGGTCTCTATTTCCAGGCGCATCTCCATCTTCTTCTTCATCTCCAATGAAGACCGTACTGTCCGGTCCCTAGGACCGTACCGTCCGGTCGATTGTCCGGTCTTCATTTCTTCCACTTCCAGAAACTCCATCTTCTCTGTCTGGAAATCTTCTGATGACCGTACTGTCCGGTTCCCTTGACCGTACCATACGGTCCATTGTCCGGTCTTCATTTTCTCAGCATCCCAAGACTTCACTTCTCTGTCTGGATCTTCAATGAAGACCGTACCATACGGTCCCTAGGACCGTACTGTCCGATCTCTTCGGCATAAGCTGAAAACTTGATCCACTTCTTGATCCTTGCTTCCAACTTCATCATTCTTGGTTCCTCTTCTCCTCTGCTGCCACCCTAGTGCCTGAGAGACTCTTTGAGCATCCACATACCTCTACCACTAGTGTGACCTAAGAGAAACGACTCGATCCCCCTTGATAGTCCGGTTTTTCCTATGGACTCAAGCTAACATCTAACCAAGCAACACTCGCTTGGATCTAGCATGTCCTTAGCCTTGATCCATTTTTTCAACCGCGACCTCCATCAAGTCCTTGATCCTTGTCGTCATCCATCGTCGAGGAAACCAATCACCGGGATATAGAGAATAGGTTGGCGCACTCCTTCGACGACGAAGCTTCTTCATTGTGACCTAAAGAATATGCATGAACATCTTTCCTACATCCAAAGATGTTAGTCACAATGATCTGTTGTCACAAAGGACAACCCGATCGAAGCATCATATAAAGTGCATAGGATATAAGACAAGAACAACATCACATAATAGACAAGATCATCATGACATATGATATAAGGCAAGACCAACATGATGATCAAGAGTATGTCAAGGTATAAGATACATAGAGGAACACATGACATACTCACCTTGTCTCTTACCTCATGTGCGTAGTAGTACCTCGTAGAGTAGTCCTCATGTTCACTTCTCATCTTTACCATCTTCCTTGCAACTATTGAGGTGTTGGCACTCCAATAGTGTGTCACTACATCCATGAGACTAAACATCTTGCAAACTAGCAAACATTGTTAGTCCCATTGACCATGTTGACATCAATCACCAAAACCTATGAACCATGCTCTAGGTTCATTGATCTTACAATCTCCCCCTTTTTGGTGATTGATGGCAACACAACCAAAGCAAGAGATAATAGATAGAATGAAGCACAACAACTTGCCTCGGATGTATTGACAACATAGAATACCTTTACTCATACCTCATGTCCTTGATTGAATCTTCACTCCATGGTTGCAAGTACTCCTCCCCTTTGACATGTTCTCCCTATTTGTGCCTCATGTCTCTTCTCATTCCGCAACTACTTGCTTTGGAGGATATACTTCTCCCCCTTTGACATCAAGCACCGAAAAGGGACAAACAAGGCAAACGTTAAAAGCACAAGGGAGCTTCATAGATAGTGATCATTTGGATGTGGATGGGATGTGGATCAAAATCTTGAAGCCTCATAACATAGACTAAACTCCCCCTAGAATTGTGCATACATGTGATGGAAGGCAAAGTATATGCACAATTTAACAATTAAGTCAAGTGGGGGACCTTAAGCTATGTTATGGAAGGTAGCTAGATAGATAATGCAAGAATGAAGGAAAACCTTACCTACTTGCAAGAATGAAAAAACTTAGCGTACCTTCGGGGATGTGATTGCTTTCCAATGCCATAAAGAATGTGTCACATGAGAATCATGGCACCTCAAAGTGGATGATCATTCCTATCAAGAGACTAGAAAGATAAACTTGCAAACACATTAGTCTCAAGAATCTCAAGACATAGGATAGTCTTCCCCTAAAGTTGTGCATCACATGCACTTGCAAAGGATATGAATAGAGAGATATGAAAAGAGCGCATAAATAGATGCCACTTGCAAAGGATATGAGTGAAAGCATGCAAGGCTTTACCACTTGTAAAAGCATATAGATATGAAGCAAACAACAAGGGTAAAGCAACTCAATCACAAAACGGCATCATGCGAGAAATATAAGGACACTACACACGTGATGGTAAGTAAGACAAGCATGCAAGTCATTGCTCAAGATAGGATACCATTTGAAAGATAAGCAATATAAAGCAACAAAGGGTACCACAAGATAAAGCTAAGCACATGGAGCAAATAACAAGCATGAAGGAGTGATGATATGAAAAAGAACAATATGCAATCAAGCGCAAACATATCATCACGAGATGCACATACAAGAGACAATATGGGATGAAGGGGAGATGTTACCTTTATGTTCCGGTCGAGGCAAGTCATAGCTCATAAAATGTCACAAGTTAGAGTAAAAACTCATACCACAAGTGAATGAAAGCACAAGAAGCTATGACAAGCACTAATGCTAAGATGACAAGGGTATAAGAAGATTACCTTCATGCTTACCTTGTAGAGTGTCGCTCCCCATTGACATAAGCTTCCATCTCAAGAATGTGAGGAAGATCGATCAATTTGATCAACTTGACCTTCCTTTGTGCTAACTCCCCCTTGAGATGGTCGTCGTCTTCTTCTCCACCTCAAGATTGTGAGAAAAACCGATCATCTTGATCTTCGTGATCTTTCTTCATGCAAACTCCTCCTTGAGGTGGTCATCATCATCATCTTCTTCACCTCAAGATTGTTGTGAAGATCGATCATCATGATCACATGATCTTCAAATGCAAACGCCTCCTTGAGGTGGTCATCATCATCATCTTCTTCACCGCAAGATTGTTGTGAAGATCGATCATCATGATCACATGATCTTCAAATGCAAACTCCTCCTTGAGGTGATCTTCATTGTCGTCACCGTGTTCTCTCCTTTTTCTTGTGCCTCCTCCTTGTTCCTACAATTGATCTTACAATAGAGAAAAAGAACAAGAAGGGCAAACGTCAAATGCACACAAGAGCTTCATGAACCATGTCCTTTTGAGTGGAAGGCATTTGGACCATGATCATGAAAGCCTCATAACATAGGCTAAACTCCCCCTAGAGTTATGCATACTTATAGTGGATGGCAAGATATATGCATATCATTGTGTGAAACACATGGGGTAGTTTAAACTATGTTATGATGGTAGCTAGAACAAAAGATAACTGAAATAGATCGGTTCTAGGCATACCTTTTGGAGAGAAGACATTATGAACCTTCATGATAGAAACTAAAACAAAGAACACACGAGTGAAAGACTCCTTTGTGATTTCCTATATGCAATGCATGAACAAGCATATAATACAAATGTAAGGGAATTTAAACATGCCATGATGAATGCATGCAAGATTAAGGACAATGCATAAAGGAAACCTACTCAAGGTCAAGTTTGAACCTCTCTCAAGCTTACTCACTATGAGCCAAACCTTGCCTTGAGTCCATCGGTCCACCAACTCAAGCAACCCCCATGCTCATAGCTATCTTGAGAAAGTTAGACCTCGAACTAATATTTTTGTGCTTTTCTTTTAGGTTGTTTACATGATGCGTGAAAGTGCACAACATACTAGTTCACAAAGGAGCTACTAAAAAGCAAAGGAACTAGAACGAAAAGAAACTACACTAAGATACAAGATACCTCCTTGAAGAGTAGATGTTGTCATTCATGCCCTTGACACTCGTGGCGGCCTTTAATGATCTCTATGTATTGAACTCGGTCCACCACCTCCATCACCTCAAGTGTTGTACTTGGGCGCCTCCATGTGATTGACCGGCTTCATCCGGTCCACTAAGTTCTTTGGCACCCAAAGCATCCTCATCTTTCTCCTCTTGTCCAAAGCTCCTATGGACTTTGCCTTCACAACACTACATTCACATCTCATAACAAAAAGTGAGTGTTGTCAAGGTAAAGTAAATAATCAAATGCAAATGTAGGAGCTTTAGGAATCAAACGATCTTTTGTTGAATGGCCACTTATGCAACAATGCTTGCAATAGTGATCATTGGCCGTCAACGGTACTTCTTCACTTGGTGTGGCATCATCTTGCCAATGGCTTCTATGTTCACCGAAGAAGTACACTTCCTTCCTTCTTGTGAGTCTTGTGAATGCTTGCATTATTGACTCACTCTTCTCCTTGAGCTTGTGGTGTTCCTTCAAAACAAAGACTCAAGAGAAAGAGCTCTCACAAGAGAGGGTTAGTTCATCACAAATAGTAAACGAATGCGAGATAGATGAACTAGGAGTAGTGGATGAAGAAGAAAAGAAACTAGATAAGGTTGGTAGCTCGATAAGAGATCTCAAGGTTCTCATACTTCTCATGAAGCTCAATGTTATCCAACTTGAGCCCTCAACTCATATGTAGAGCCTCATGAGATGACACGGGATCCTTGAACTCCTCATCAAGCTCACCAACACGAAAGAATGGCCATATCATTCTTTCCTTACCTCCTTTACCTTGGAGGTGCATGTGAAGATGAAGACCAACAACATGTTTGCATATGCTCTTGAAGAAGAGTCACTCTCGTAGTCTTCATTATTGGCAATCCTCTCACCAACAAGAAAAACCTTTGTGAGATGACATCTCCCTCTTCTTGACCTTGGTCTTGTCTCACATACTTCTTGTATTTGGCCTTAGAATCATCTTCTTCTTCATCACTCTCATTGATCCTTCCATCACCACCTTCTTCTTGTCGATGACCCGCAAGTCATGTCTTCCAATGAGGCACACGGGTGGAGATGGAGGAGGTGAAGTTTTCATCAAGATATCAATAGCAACTTGATCATCATCTTTGCATTCTCCGAGGAAGATGTAGATTCACTTGAGTGATCAAGAAAGTGAGTATCCCGAGCTTGCATAATCTTCTTCGCAATTGGTCGCTCTTCAAGTGATGGAAGCTTGCTCACGGTTGTAGATTGATCTTCAATAGAACCACCATCACTAATTGACATGTCCTCAAAATGAGACATTTCCTTGAGTGCTCATCATGTGAGATGGTCATGAGAAGACTTCTTCAAATTGTAGCTTTGCAAGATCTTCATGTTGAAGTGCAAAAATGTTGTCGCCGAATCTTGAATGAGGAGGTGCTTTCAAGATCTTCATGATAACATACCACTTGAGCTCTTCCATTTGTCATATGAATCGATCCTAGCATAACCAAGCGAAGACACAAGTAAGTGATTCATTAAAGAATATGGTAAGATTATCCAAATCACTCCTCAACAAGAAAATTAGCAACGATATCATCATGAACCATAAGCACATAATCATGATCATCATAAGATATAACAAGAACAACAAGATCATCATGATAACATGGTTATCCGTGAAAGTGCTAGAGAAATTATTCATGGTATCCCACAATTCATTTGGAACTACGGACTTAAGGTAGCTATTCAAGCGATTCTTTCAACGTCCAAAGCCCAAACCCATAAGGGATGAAAACCCAAACTCATTCGGTTACATCTCAAAGGCGGTTAAGCCCTAAATTGAGCACTTAGCTCTGATACCACTTGTAAGGATCGTGTGACCAAGAGGGGGTGGTGAATCGGGCACACCATGAACTAAAACTTCTTGCACTTCTAGCTACTCTTTCTATTTGCACAAGTAAAGGATACATAACTAGAGAGTACATGTGCACTATGTAATAGTGATCAAGCAAGGATAACCATGTGCTAGGACTTGTACATGCTAGGAGCAAGGCATACATGAGCATATAAGAACAACCTAGCATATGATACAAGATAAGCTCAACAAGTCCTACACAAGCTAGTGTATAAGGTAAAGGCACTCGAGCATTCTAGCAAGCATAAGGGTAACACAAACGGAAGCTCAAGCAAGTCCTATGCATGCTAGTGTATAAGATAAGATAGAACATAAACTAGCATGCATATAAGTAGCACATTGGGAAGCTCAAGCTAGTGATCATGACAAGATAGATACAACATAAAGCATAACAAGATCACTAGATGATATCAAGCAAGTGTATGAGCTATGAGCAAGTAAGTACACATAAGGAAAGCGTATATCACTAGAGATAACATAGAGCTAGCACACGGAAACAATCATCAAGCAATCATATGATAAGCACAAGATCTACTACATGCATATAGGATAAACAAGATAGTAAGTGCAAGTAGTAGAGAGTAAGAGTAAGAGATTGCTCATCGATTTTTCCCGTGGTCTCGGAAGGATGGCGCCTTCCCCTACTCCACGTTGGGTCACTCCCGCCGGAGTCTCGACCCCGTCCCTCCGCTCGATGGCGATCCCCTCTAGAGCACACTCCACCCTTTAAGCCGGTGATGTCCCCTAAGAGCACGCTTCACTCCTCGAGTGAAGTCACGGGCTTCACCCCGCCGCACACCGGCGATGCTCTCCTCCTTGGGACCATCCACCGCTCTTGAGTGAAGTCGCGGGCACGTCCCGCCGGGCTTCTCCCGGGTACTCCTCCGAAGGTAAGGCTCCGCACTTGATGCGTGCCAAAGGGCGCTCCACTAGTGATGCTTCTTTCGCACGGGAAGCTCCAAGACCGTGTACAAACTTGTGTCGGCTTCCACACTCTCTTTGGCAAGCTCAACACCGACGCCTAACCGGTCTAGGCCTTGCCATAGACCAAGGGTAACAAACCAAGACCGCCTCCCTATAACCACACTAGTCCTAGAGGTGGATGGATGCTCTCAACCCTCTCAAGCACTAAGCTTTCTTCTCCAAATCTTCTCCATGTGCTTCTCCTCTCTCTCAAGCACCAAGATTTCTCTCTAAAGCCTCTCCATGTGCTTCTCTTGCATCCTCTTGGCTCCCACTGTGTTTCCCCACTGATAACAATGGCCAAAGGCACCTCAAAGGGTCAAGCAACCGGCTATTTATAGGCCACCAACCCAAAACTAGCCGTTGCCCAAAAGTGCCCTGCGAAACTAGAGACCGTACAAAGGACCGTACTGTCCGGTCTCCTCCAGACCGTACTGTCCGGTCTCTATTTCCAGGCGCATCTCCATCTTCTTCTTCATCTCCAATGAAGACCGTACTGTCCGGTCCCTAGGACCGTACCGTCCGGCCGATTGTCCGGTCTTCATTTCTTCCACTTCCAGAAACTCCATCTTCTCTGTCTGGAAATCTTCTTATGACCGTACTGTCCGGTCCCCTTGACCGTACCATACGGTCCATTGTCCGGTCTTCATTTTGTCAGCATCCCGAGACTTCACTTCTCTGTCTGGATCTTCAATGAAGACCGTACCATACGATCCCTAGGACCGTACTGTCCGATCTCTTCGGCATAAGCTGAAAACTTGATCCACTTCTTGATCCTTACTTCCAACTTCATCATTCTTGGTTCCTCTTCTCCTCTGCTGCCACCCTAATGCCTGAGAGACTCTTTGAGCATCCACATACCTCTACCACTAGTGTGACCTAAGAGAAACGACTCGATCCCCCTTGATAGTCCGGTTTTTCCTATGGACTCAAGCTAACATCTAACCAAGCAACACTCGTTTGGATCTAGCATGTCCTTAGCCTTGATCCATTTCTTCAACCGCGACCTCCATCAAGTCCTTGATCCTTGTCGTCATCCATCGTCGAGGAAACCAATCACCGGGATATAGAGAATAGGTTGGCGCACTCCTTCGACGACGAAGCTTCTTCATTGTGACCTAAAGAATATGCATGAACATCTTTCCTACATCCAAAGATGTTAGTCACAATGATCTAGTTGTCACAAAGGACAACCCGATCGAAGCATCATATAAAGTGCATAGGATATAAGACAAGAACAACATCACATAATAGACAAGATCATCATGACATATGATATAAGGCAAGACCAACATGATGATCAAGAGTATGTTAAGGTATAAGATACATAGAGGAATACATGACATACTCACCTTGTCTCTTACCTCATGTGCGTAGTAGTACCTCGTAGAGTAGTCCTCATGTTCACTTCTCATCTTTACCATCTTCCTTGCAACTATTGAGGTGTTGGCACTCCAATAGTGTGCCACTACATCCATGAGACTAAACATCTTGCAAACTAGCAAACATTGTTAGTCCCATTGACCATGTTGACATCAATCACCAAAACCTATGAACCATGCTCTAGGTTCATTGATCTTAAAAGGCAAAAAGGGGGTTGATATTGGGAAACACTTGCTGAAAGTGATGCTTGATTGGGGGTTGGACAAAGTAATGACAGTAACAGTGGATAATGCTAGTGCAAATGATAGTGGTGTTAGTTATTTGCGGAGACAAATGAATAGTTGCAAAACTAGCATAGCAGAGGGCAAGTACCTTCATATTAGATGTGCTGCACATATACTTAACTTGATTGTCCAAGATGGTTTGAAAGAAGTAGACCAATCTATCAAGCGTGTACGTGCTGCTGCTAAGTATATTAGGAGTAGTACATCAAGATTGGACAAATTTAAAGAGGTTGCTCGATGGGAGAAAGTGGACAGCAAGGCATTCTTGTGCCTTGATGTGTGCACTAGGTGGAATTCGACGTATGAGATGCTACAAGCTGCTTGCACATATGAAAAGGTATTTGGAAGGTATCCGGAGGAAGATCCATACTATACAATTGAGTTGCTTAGTGAAAGTAAGCCTGGTGTTCCCGGTCCAGGAGTTCCTGATGAGCACGATTTTGATAATGCAAAAAAACTAGCTGAGTTTCTAGAGCATTTTGCCATTGTAACAAAACGTGTTTCAGCATCGCTAACTGTGACTGCTCACACTTACTTTCATGAGATTGGAGAGGTCAATGAATTGGTGAATGAATGGATGAGTAGTTCTGACTTTATGCAGCAAGACATGGGGAGAAGAATGAAAGACAAGTATGACAAGTACTGGGGACAATGGCATGAAAATTTAGAATCACAAAGTGAGAAGGCAAAGGGAAAGGAGAAGGAGAAGGAAAATATTAACTTGCTGATTTTTGTTGCTGATGTACTTGATCCTAGATACAAGCTTTCACAATATACAGAAATTGCAATCGAAGAGATGTATGGTGACGGTGTTGGACAGAAGGTTTGGGCTGCCATTACCAAATGTTTGCATGATCTTTTTGAAGAATATAGGAACAATTATTCTTCTCCAAGTGAAATGCACTCCGAACCTAGTGATTCGCCTCCATCTAAGCAAGCTGTAGAGAGTGCTAGAAAGTTGAAGACTAGAATTGCAAAGAAGATAGAGGACTGAATTAGATAGATACTTGGCTGAAGAGTGTGAAGAAGACATGAAAAAGTTTGATATTCTTGCTTGGTGGAAGGGGCAGTCCACTAGATTTCCCATTTTGTCTACATTAGCCCGTGATGTGCTTGCTTTCCCAATCTCAACAGTTGCTAGTGAATCTGCCTTTAGCACAGGTGGGCGAATACTAGATGATTTTAGGAGCTCACTCACTCCATTTATGGTTGAAGCTCTTATTTGTACTCAAGATTGGCTTAGAAGAGCAACTCCTATTAATGTTGTAGAGAATACAGAAGAGTTGACCAAACTAGAAGAAGGTGAATATTTATTTTACCTTTTATTTGCTATTTAAAACACAAAAACAATTATGTAATGTATCCTTTGTTTGCTGTTTTATTTTCAGAGCTGATTCAAGAATTCAAGGACAAAGCCATTGTTGATGCACATGCTGCTCAGTCAAAAATCCAAGGCAGCAAAAAGAGGATGGTTACTTCCACCAACATCAACTCGCAGCAAAGCAAGTCCTCCAAGACAAGCAAATCCTCAAAGGAAAGCAAAAACAGTAACTCTTCTAAAGATTAATGACCATATGAGGTAAATAGATGTATATTATTTCTTCTAGTTATATACTCATCATTAATTCTATTTTTCTTACTCATTTCAGTTTGCAAATAACGGAGTGGCTGTCAAGGGCGGCTGAAGGTGCTAGCCTGCTAGTGCTAGGCAGCTAGTGTTGCCTTTTGCTTGTTCTATGTTGGTCAATGGTGAATTGGTGATTGCTGAACGTGCATTGTTTCTTGTTTTCAAACTATTGTTGGCCTGAAGTTTTACTAGTGATTGTTACTAGTGATTGTTGTTGTTGCTGAGATGTTGTTGCTTGTTTCCTTTCAATTTGAGAGAACAATAAGATATATATGGTGTGCTGTTGTTTGCTATATTATGTGTTTGAATTTGCCATGTCGATTGCATGAAAAAACAGATGAAATGCTGCTGAATTTTCTTTATGGAATGTGCTGTTTTTTGCATCCTGAAATAGTTCGGTTCTTTCGGTTATAACCGGAACCGAACCGAAATAACCGAAACCGAATTTTGTCGGTTCCTACATGTAAAAAGAACCGATCGGTTCCAGTTTGTTAGGAACCGAATTTATGCCGGAACCGAGGAACCGAACCGATCTGTTCGGTTAGAACCGAACGCCCGGGCCGACGAATGGCCAACCAGTTTTGGCGCGGTGATGTTACGATGAATTTTCCAAGTTACCGGCGCCACGTTACGACAAACACCTTGCGCTCACGCCGCGGAGCAGGCGCCTCGTGCCCGAACACGAATTTGCAGCTGCGGCTGCGGCGTAGGCTCGACCGGACCGCCTTTTCCGGCCGCTTGAGCTCCAGCACCTGGCTGCTCCAGTACTCCACCTCCATCTGCCCGGAGCTGACGGGCCGCGCGCGCCTCTGCCCTCCGGTCCTTGCTGCGTGAAGTAGATTGGGTGGGAAGAGACAATATTGGTGCTATTGTTGAGCTGGAGGTGGGTGGGAGGGGATCCTCTGTTCCGGCGGAGTGCACGGCGGCGGCAGAGCGGCCGTTGGAGCCCCCGAGTGCGAGGAAGAAGAACTGGCGAGCAAAACCAGGGGGCTTCTTGCATAAATTTGGATCGCGATTATTAATCGCGATCCAGTTATTTGCAGTTGACCCCCAATTTGGATCGCGATCAATAGTCGCGATCCAAACCAAGGGTCTTTGTGAACTAAATGTTTGGGGCGGGGTTCAGCACAATGTCCAGGCCGGCGGGGATGCCAGCCGTATCCGGCGAGGCCGCGCCGCCGTCGCCGGCGGCCATCCTCCACTATCAAATGGGGATTTTCTAGGCAATACTAGGCACGTTGCTGGATCTTCCTTCTCGTAAGGCTCGGGCGTCCGAGGCCATGGCGGTGTCGACCTTGGTGCTCCATCCGCCGGCTCAGGGGAAAAGTAGGCGACAGGGACCATCCATGGTGGAAGCCGAGAGCCGTTTTTGTACGTTCCTCTTCCTTTCTCAACATCCGTATGGGCTGGTCACCGATGCCGGAGTCTTTTACGTGTATGCCATTAAAAAAGTTGCTGGTTACGTGTGTGCCACAAAAAAGTTTCAAGAAACCTGTGTGCCATGAGCTTAACTTTCGATTACCCGTGTGCCATTCCGTCCACTTTTCAGGCTAACGGTGTCAAACCCACGGGTGAAATGACCATTTTATCCCCTGTGGGCCCCACCAATCTTCTTCTTCCTCCCCTTCTTCTTGCTCCTTTCTCCCGAAGATGACAGGGGCCAGGCACTCCTCCCCGCCGGCCGCGGGGAGCCCCGCGGCGCGCGAGCTCCGCCGGCCTGGGCGCGCGAGCACCTGACCCCGCTGCCCGCCGCGCCGCAGCCCGTGCCGTCGGGCGCGGGGGCGCCGCCCGGCCCAGCGGAGGACGACGCGCGCTGCCTCCGTGGCATCAAGACGGGCCTCACCGACCCGGATGGCCGCCTTGCCGCCACCACGCCGCCGCGCTGCGCTCCGACGCCCCACCCACCCGTGCCGCGCTCCGCTCCGGCGCCCCGCCCGCAACCCCGGCGCCGCCGCCGCTCAGCAAGGTCAACCGCACCACCGCGTCCACCTCGCCCCTGCGCCACCGGAGCCCCACCCGGGCGCTGTTGAGAAGAGGCCGTGCCGCCCCGCCGTCCGTCGCCCACCCCTCGTCGCGCCTCGCCATGGCCGGATGGGGTCGAATCAAGGCCGGATGGGCCCGAATCGAGGCCGGGAGGGGGCGAATCGAGGCGCGGCGCGGCGGAGGTCACGCGCGGGGCACAGAGGAGGGCGAAGGAGGCCACGGCGGCGTGGGAGCGGGTGCGGGGTGGGGCATCGTCGAGGGGAGTCGGTGCGGGAGGCTTGAAGGTGGCGCGCGTGACCAAGCTCGTCGAGACGCCGCAGGTCGAGGTTGAGCCGGCGGATCTAGCCGTGGTCGTCGACTGCCGGGGTGGCTCCGGCAGCTCGGGGGCGCACGGCCATGCCGCCACCGCTGCTGAGCGGGAGTCGGTGCGGGAGCTCGGTTCGTGGGGGAGAGAGATCAGAGGGAGCCAGGGAAAGAGGAGACGAAGGGGCAAAAAGGTCATTGCAATACGTGGGTCCCGCATGCTAGAGTTACAAAACCGACGGAAGGTGGACGGAATGGCACATAAGTACAAGAAAGTTGGGCTCATGGCACACAGGTGTCTTCAAAAATTTTTGTGGCACACACGTAACTCACAACTTTTTTAATGGCATACGCGTAAAAGACTCCCGATGCCGCATTGGTGAAGAATCGTCAGCTGCAGCCATGGCGGACTCTGTTCAGCATTCTGAATGTCTGCAAGCTCTGAAGTTCTTGGCCTGGCCAATCCTTGCAGTTGTCATCGTCTCGTTGAGCTTGGGCAATGCCAAACAATCGACGCACCACAAAGTGAGATGTGACTGAACCCAAGCAGGAGCAAGTAAGAGGTGAGTGGCCTCTTCCACGGCTTCAGTTTGCAGTTGTTCAGTACGTAACCCAGCGGTGAACTGTGAGCTGCATCTGTGCTTATATTGCCATGTTGAACTAACTCCACGGCAAATGCATGTATGGTTTGTTTTTTTAACTCAAACATATAACTCCACGGCAAATGCATGTATGATTTTATAACTCAAGATATCAAAGAAGAAGATGAAACTGCCAGAATGCCGGATCCAAATCCGAAAGTGTGATACAGTGATAGTATGAAATTTTGCCTTGCAGTCACAGATCAAGATGATAAGGAAGAAGAGAAGAAATGGTGCACCCACTCCGATATTTACAAAGTATAATTCATTCTGAATTTTTTCCTCAAATTACAGTTTCGATTTGTGAAAGGGATCTATGGAGAGCATAGACAACATCCTGAATTGCAGAAACTATACAGATCCGAAGAATTTGGGACTCGACAGTACATGAATTAGCATCCGCAATAGCAAGGCAAAAATGACATCAAGACATCTCTGACATCTTGGATTATCTCTGGCTACGATAAGTCTTGGTTGGGACCGTGTTTCGCCTATCTTTTCGACATTATCATGGCGTAGTTCTTCTCTAGCAGGCTGAGAAGTAAGAATATTAGTAGAAACTTCAGGACAATAAAGTTGATCCTCATTATTGCTGTTATGGAACAGCTAAATTGTCACTGCATCGCCTCACAAATAGAAACTCCTGTGGGCATGATGGTTTTTGAGAAATCTGAAGATACAAAGAGTGCAAGATTAAAAGAGAAGTGAGATTGCAGCCTGACAGTACTAAGTTGTGTTGCAACATGAACGATATAATGCATAAAGCTTGTTTAATTTGGAACCTGAAGTACTGAAGCATGATAGTATGTTGCTGGTCTACTCATTGTGCTTTTGCGGTGGAAGGCTCATGGACGGGTTCGACGGTACTGGCAATTTGCGCCTGTGGCCCTGGAACCTTGTAATTCTGATGAACCAAAATGTAGCTTTGGATGCAAACAGAACGTTGCAAACCCGGACGATGGGAACAACGCTGAAGAGTTGGTGAGGTAGTTACTCTGACTCAATGAAGAAAAAGAAAATTCCAACATACCGATTTTGCACGCATGAATGACAGACTTACAACTGTACTTTCGGTATGGTGCACCTGAATTTTACTCATCTGACAAAGAAGATCAACAATTGTGTCTAGCTAGCTGTTCAAATAACAGTGTGCTAGCTAGGTAATTGCCCGTTGTTAATACGAGAAAAGAAAGTCAGTAATACAAAGTTTTATCCCCTGCAGGTGCACATGAAAAATTCACGGACAGTTTAGGAGAAATCACGAAAGGAGATGCAAACCATGTGTACGCTATACCGAGGCATACTCCCTGGACAATTGCTAAGGACCATCCATCCCAGGAGAGAAACAGGGACGGCACAAAATATGGTCTTACCATAGGTGCCTGTACAAATAG
This sequence comes from Eragrostis nindensis, assembly GCA_012490785.1. NCBI lineage: Eukaryota > Viridiplantae > Streptophyta > Magnoliopsida > Poales > Poaceae > Eragrostis > Eragrostis nindensis. The sequence continues at coordinate 646,132 of JAAXCT010000254.1, read as the reverse complement.
CAGACGATACATAAGTTATCCTCAAATAAACAATAGCACAAAACTGCAAACACATAGAACGAACGACATTTAAATTTGCTTGAAACATTCTAGATCTCAACCCCCTTTTTTTTTTTTTTCTCTTAGACTACAACGAACCTCCAAAAATCACACAAAAGGGGCACAAGATACTTAATCATTGGCAGCCAAGTCCTGATGTGAATCTAAGGACTAGGATATTATCACGTTTTCTTGACGCAAATATGTACAGAAAAAAAAACATAGGAACTTCATACTTGACGGCCTATTTTTTGGACCATAAAAATTCCACAAAAGACAGTTCAAGTGCCGCTGCTATAAGAATCTTTTTTCTCATGTTCTAGACAGAGCTTGAGCGTGCTTTCTGCTAGAGACCAGAAAAAAAAATATAACTAGTTGTGAACAGGTTGTACCTCTTGGCAGGAAGGATCATTAACCTTGCTGAGAAGCTTCGCCCACGCGAGCGTGGCGTCGACGTAGCTGACAAGAGGGAAGAGCTGGAGGTAGAAGCCGATCTCACCCTGCACCTCGCGGAGCTCGTCGGCGTGCCGCGTCCCCATGAAGCACCGGTACGCGTACCCGCGCCGCTGGCACGACCGGACCAGCAGGTACGCTCGCCGGAGCGTCTCCTCCAGTTCCTCCACGGGCCGCCTCGTCTCCGGCCGCTGCGTGAGCGGCGCCTGCGCGGCGTGAAGCTGCCGGAGCAGGTCGCCGATCATCTCGACCCGCCGGGCGAGCTGTCGGCAGGTGGCTCTGTTCCGCCGCACTGTGAGCGCCGCCTCGGCGATCATGGTGATGAGGCCGTAGGCGTCCACGCCGACGAGCTGTGCGACGTTGGCGACCTGACCTACCAGAGCCATCTTGCCTGACTTCCTTAGGTGCTTGGAATGAATGATCTTAGCTCTCTAGCTGTTGGAGAAGAAGGAGTCCCGGTACACAGCACTCATTTAGTAGTGATAGAACATAGAAGAGAACATTGACTAGTATGAAAGAACCAATGGCCGGGACATATTGTTAATTGTCTCGTTTGAAACTGTGACATTGACATTTGAACAAAGCATAAGATGGCGCCAAATGGAGGCGCGCAGTTTCCGGGAAACTTCAAGCATCTAGCATCAATGCATGAGTGGGCACTTGAGACTGACCTGTTAGGCTTTGACAGATTCTAAGTTGGACCAATAATTTGAGCCGGTTCCTCTTACAGTCTTCAGTTCACACTAGTGCCAGCCTAACTTCGATCTGTCCAGCAGGGACAGGTAACTGTATGGACACTATAAACATTGCTTGATGGTCTGTTTGAGAAAGGGGGAAAAAAAACTTTGTGGCTTCATTTTTATCTTGAAGTTGATGAGAGAGATGGACTCTAATGTGACAATGAGTATATAAGCTGAATAAAAGGAGCACGTGGCACTGACATTTCAACGAAGCATAGATAATGCATCCGGCGCTGAATTTCCAAGAAGCTCCCAAAATTCCCTCTGGACCGTTTGTCAACATGATTTGCTGGCACAGACGCCATGAGAGAGAACACTGACCAAGCTCGAAGTAGGACTTATTAAAGTCGCTCAACTCATGAGTCACCACTGACCAATTTGCCATGTTCGACCTCCTCACCGGTCCATCTCCTATAGTTCCTCAGGGGAATAAAACTCTCACTCGAGGCACCACTGCAAAAACTTAATTTTAATGCAACTATGCCTCAGTCATGTGCACATGACTATGATCACATAGTATTATTTCTATTATTGGCGTTATAATCATACAAGACTATGAAAACATCAGTAGTAGACACTTCATATCATTGCAACAACCTTTATAAGGTCCTTCAGAAGTTACAGGTAGCTTTATTCCAACAGAATAATCTACAGTTGCATAATCTGAATGCCGTGAAGCATGGTAACAACTTGTGACATGGCAGGCCTATGTTCAGGAAGACGGTGAGTGCACAACAGCGCCACCTTAATACATTCCATAATCTGAGCCCTTTCATGCCCTTTAGCACCTAATAATGGATCAACAATCTTTTTTGCCTTTTTACGGTACTTGTGTGCCTGAAAGAATTTTCAATTCATTACATGAGAAACTCCAAATTTTCAGTATTGCTTTGGAACAACATATATTAACTGCTAAGATTTTTTTTTTTATCAAGGGAATCATTATTCAGATTTAGTGAGAGGCTCAAATTCTTACAGAATGGGAAAAAAAAGATAATGCAGCTGGGAGGCTGGGGCTGCAAACTATTATAAGTTTGAACATAGCAACAATATCACTAGCACACAAAATTTCAGTGGTGGTCGATCACAGAAGTAAAGCAAATCTAAAACAAAATTACATTGTCTTAAAGGGCGTGGATGTGTACCCTGACCACTTATGTTGAAGTCCCCTTAGACGCAAATTTGGGCATCTATATCTTCTTAATTTAAAGCACCTAGTTCCTCCTAGTTTGGTTGAGTTTTTCATTTTTCTAAACTAAGGGCCCCAAAAACTCTGAAAGATGCCTAGCTCCACAAATTTTCTTGTATCTTGGTAAAGAGCAAATGCACATTTTCTTGTAGGACCCACGAAAAACCCTTTACGGAACAAAGACAGTACCACAATTAGATATTTATGGCACGATTGTTTAAGAAAGAAAAACTTACATAATCAGGAAGTAGCAGCCCTCGCTTTTTACCATCTGCCTTCATTTTATCAGAAAACACCAGCTTTCCACAAATAATTTCAAGAAGTACGACACCGAAGCCATACACATCTGCCTTCTCTGAGATCTTTCCAGTAGCAACATACTCAGGAGCTGCATAGCCACTAAACATGAAGATAGGATATCACGCGGATGCTCATGCAAACACTTAAAACACAAGAACATTTCATCTATAACTTGACTGCTGTATAAGTTGAGCTCTTACTATGTGCCAACAACGGTCACCTCTGCAGTAGTATTTGGAGCCAACATTAAAGCCAGACCAAAATCAGAAATCTTAGCGTTCATTTCATGATCCAACAGTATGTTATTTGATTTTACATCCCTGTGGACAATACACATGTGAGGGTGCCCATGCAGATAAGCAAGACTATCAGCTACCCCTTTAATTATTTGAAGACGCTTACACCACTTGAGCAACTCCCTTTTTGTTTCATCTGAAAATATTGCGAAAGAAATCATTCAGAGGGCAATCATTTAACAATGGATAGAATAAAATGAAAGAGACTTTGATCTTAATAAATACTTACCAGAAATTATAGATGCCAAGCTTTTATTTGGCATATATTCATAGACAAGTATCTTTTCTCCTCCTTGTATACAACAACCAAGTAGAGCAATTATGTTTTTGTGCCGAAGGTTTGGAATGGCTTCAACCTCTGTTCTGAATTCCTCAGGGCCTTGAAACGAAGACGTGCTGTGTCTTTTGACAGCAATGTCAAGACCACTAGACAGTTTGCCCTAAAATGATTGAATGCCAAGATGTATGAGGGAACTAGAACAAGTCACAGATGTAAGCTTGCATGCGCTGTTGTGTCAGTGAATGGTGGGAAAAAAAAGCAAATACTTTAGGTTAACACTGCTAACATGCATCAAGGTCCTACTTATGAGTAGCCCCATTCCACACGGAGGATGCGTTTTGAGAATATTATTTTATTATTATCCAGATTTTACACTTACGAAATTCAAGAAGTGATTTCACACTAGATATTGTCTCAGAGATAACATTACCTTGTAAACATAGCCAAATCCACCATCTCCAACCAAGTTTCTCTCTGATAAATTGTCTGTAGCAGCCAAAATCTCTGAGAAACTAAAATACGATAACTCCGCTCCTTTTCCACAACCAATGAGATTTGCTAGTTCTCCAATGTCCATTACTTGGTCTGATACATAGGGAGCTCCTATACTGTATGCACTGCCGTTTGTAACCAGTGACCAATTGGATGCTCCTACAGGACAGCAACCATCCTTGTAGTCAGCAAATGACAACCTGCAGTAGAACTGAACCAGAGCAAAAATACAAATCTTCCCTATCTTGTCTACAATAAATGCGCATATTCAACGAAACACATATTAGGGAAATTCAATAGAATTCAATAATCAACGGAGTTTTTGAACTGCAAAAGATGCAATTATCAGCAGATTCTTCTTAAGTTTTAACTTTTTCCGTTAAATGAAATTCAATAGAACGACAAATGGGAAGAGCCAGTAATTTGGTCCTGCCCTAGGAAACAAATTTGTGCAATGGTTATTTCCAGAATGTTATACTATATTAATTTACAAAAAAAAAGGAAGGCAACAATGTCTGATTATGGTGATATTATAGTTGCCACATATATCGACATGTATTGTGTTCTAGTACTACATAGATGCATGTCAGAGTAGAATAAGTTTAGTAGCATCCCATAGGTGTTGGAATGGACATAATATGACAAATATAGCGACTGCTTGATAATATTGCATAATATATATATGTTAGAGAAATGGAACTAAAATTTTACTCCTTAAATATAAAAAATAACTTGCAACCCTCAGCCGAGAGAATGCAAATGATCACTGTGATGGCATAACACAATGATCCGATAGTTATGCAATAGGCATGCCATGCCATATATAGTAGCAGGTAACATTTACCAAGACAGCTTTTGTTTGAAGTTCCATTTCATGCACTAAAAATTGTTTAAGATATTATTGCACAATTTTGTTTCAGAAAATCTGCATCACAGCATACTCAAAAAATGTAGCTTTTAAGTCTGCAATGTAATATATAGCACAGTTAAAAACTAAAAGAAACTGCTGAGTAAGTGCATGGGCATACCTTCTGTTTGTTCTTCCCCAAACACTTGGCGATGTTTGAATTTAGTTGCCTCAAGGTCCATTTTTCCGAGCCTGATATAGTACCAATGCAGATAAATGATATGCTCTCTAGGAATAGAAGGACCAAGATTTGGTTGTCAAAATACAATTTTTTTTTCCCATTTCGTTTGTGAGTTCGGTGAATGACGCCACAATTTCGTCCATTGTCATAGCACATAACTAGTATTACACACGGTGGCTATGTTGTAAGTAGCATTAGAATAATCTAATCATCTGCATCAAAATTGTACACCAGGCCAGTACTCTATAGACAGTACAAAATTTGATACAGATCATTGATAATCCTCAAATTAGACTAATTAGTTATAGTTTGATGACAGTGGTGTTTCTCAACAAATTTTATTTTGTTGGGTGTTAAAACGATTTCTGCTTCAATTAGTGTCCGTCTTTCATGAAAATGAAACTAGATTGTAGGAACATGATGAAGGTTTATAATGGCCCAAATGCACCAAGAATCCATCATGAAAAAGGGATACCACTCATATGTCATACCTATCATCACATTCCGAATGATGTAATTTGTGCAACCCATCGGCCGTTTCCTTGAAGACGCAATTAAAAAGGACAAGTAAGATTCTCCGACCATAAATTTTCTGTGGAATAAAACTTAGAACAATTTAGTAATTATTCCAGCATTAAACTTCTGCCATCATTTCGAACCTTCAGTTAGTGTGAAGCATGGTATAATGATGGGGCTTCCCTAGGCAAAGTATGTGATTTTCTGCAAAATGCTCCTACATTATTTTATATGAATCTATGAGACTTCAGTAGTTGTGTCACCTTGAGACTTGAGCAGATAGATTATCTGAAGATTATCATTCATCTGAGACTGTTTCATATTAGGCTATTCGCTGATTAGCAAAATTAGTCAAAAATGAAATATATTTTTGGAAAGCTCGTCCACATGTACCAAAAAATCTGCACTTGGAATGAAGTTAAAAGTTTTTTTTTTTAAATGCTTTTAGATTGGGTTATGTCATCAGCAAGTAAATCTGTACCTCTGAACTCGAAGGACGATCTCCGTTAGTAAGCCGCTCCAAGGTACGGGTGGTGTCAACAAAGCTGACAAGGGGGAAGAGCTGGAGGTAGAAAGTGATCTCATTCTGCACCTCACGGAGCTGCTCAGCCTGCTTCCCTCCCATAAAGCAGCTGTGCAGATAGCTGCTTTCCCGACAGGACGCGATGAGCATGTACGTGTGTCGGAGCGTCTCCTCAAGTTGCTCCATCGGGTTCCTTGTTACCATGTGCTGCATCAGCTGGGAGCTCTGGAGCTGCTGCAGAAGGTCCCCGATCATCCTCACGCGACGTGCCAGCAGCTGGCAGGTCTCCCTGTTCCTCTTTACTGTCTTGGCAGCCTCTGCGATCATGGAGATGAGCCCGAACGCGTCCACCCCGGCGAGCTGCGCGATGGTGGCCACCTGACCCATGCCACCCCACAGCGCCATGCCCTATCGGCTTGCTTTTCTCTCCGGTCTACTCCAGGAGACCAAAACAGAGGATGAAGAAGAGAAGAACCGTTGAAAACCAGTCAGTGTCCCTGAACACTTGATGCCTTCACTCCACTCTTGAAGAAAAGAAACACAGTTTTGAAACTTCGTCGGAGGTTCACTAGGAAGCTAAGCAAGGTCTTGCAGAGGTCTCCAGGAAAGTTCCAGAGGTGAGAATGCGATGGCCATATGCAACCTGTTGACTGAAGCAAACCGATCCAAATTCTGTTAAAAGTATTGAGCATAACCAGAACAGTGTTCTCTAAAGGTTTATTCTGGCATTTCTTCTCCACGAAAAATAATCTGGCAGGTTGGACCATTCCCACAGACACGTATATCTCAGAGCCTCTGTACCGTCTGAAGGAGCATGTCCTTTTCAAGGCATTTCCCCAAACACCAGTGCTGTGAAAACAGCTGCAGAGCCAAATTAGATTCGAATGGCAATCCATTTTATTTCCCTCGCAGTGCTGGGACACAAAATTCTCAGGGGAAGATAAAGCCGAGGGCGCGCCAGCTGCGTTCCGGAAGGCTGCCTCTGGAAGCAGCATTTCCACAAACACCTTCCGTCCGTTCTCCTGATTCCACGGCACATCGCCCAGGCAGGCAGCGCACCAGAGCGCGGCCCCGCTAGCATCGGCTCCAGGCGTTCCCGCGCCCAAGAACGGGAAGGCCACTGGCACTGAACCGCCGTTCACCACCCTTACGCTCATCCATTGCCGCGCGCGAGCAACCGCGCTCACTGCCTTGTGACTTCGGGCACGCCGCCTCTGTGCCAGCGCCTGATGGCGAGTAGCAAGGCGTAGCAGGCGCGTGGCCGTGGACTCGCCGCGTGCGGAGAGGAATCTGGGGAAAAGAAACGGAGAAAGGTGGACGGCCCGAGCTCCGGCGCGCGAGCGAGCGGCGTGATTGACAGGTTGGCGTGGGTGCGTGGACTTGGACCAGGCCTCCCTCCGGCAGCCGTCCGGCATCTGGGCTTGACCAGGAAGAGCGCGTCATGTGTGGGCCAATCTTAGCCGAACAGGTCCGATCCTACGGCTACTGGGCACCCAGGCGGGGGTCGTTATTTGAAACAGGGACCGCGCCTGGGAACGGCGGCTCTCCGCCGCACGCCGGAGCGCCGCCGGGTCTCAGGATATCCACGCCGGCCTACAAGAACCCCAAGAATCCTCGTAGCCGTCGCCTAATCGTATGGAACAACTGAACAAGGATGGCCCTAGTTTATCTCACGACGAGCACCCTGGAATGCCGTCGCTAGCCGGAGTGCTACCGCGTACCGCCTCTGCCTCTCACTGTTTTTCCCTCCATGAAGCTCGGCCGGCCTCTCCTACAATGGTTGAGACCACGGACCAGATGCGTTCAGTATGTGGGCAGATGGAGGCGAAGGAGCTTGACAGCCGCTGGGAATGGCGCGCCCAAACTGAATCAAGAATTTTGAAGCATCGGACCAAATTTATAACAATCCATATTTGAAAATGTTCTGAATAAAAAATGTTCACCGAGTAATAAATTACGAAAAACTAATGCCCCAATTTGATCAGTTCCCATTGTGCCCTTTTTTTTGAGGGAACAGGAAGGCAAATAACCCTACTGCTTGTATATTAAATTGTAAAAAGATAGGTGTCCAAGGTACAAGAGACTGAAATCAAGAAAAGAAAAGCAACAGAGAATATAAACTAAAACTGAGTAGTTTAAGAAATTGATTCCAGCCATTGTGCCTTTGTCGGCACTTCACATTGTTACAGCATTCTCTTACGCCTTACGGTCGCACAACCTGAATGCTGTCAAGCATTGTAACAACTTCCGACATGGCGGGACGATTTTCAGGAAGACTTTGAATGCACAACAGCGCCACTTTAATGCATTCCATAATCTGAGCCCTTTCATGCTCTTCAGCATCTAATAATAATAATGGATCAACAAGCTTCTGCATTGTTTTGCGGTGCTTGTGTGCCTGAAAGAGTTTTCAATTTATCACAGGTGAAACTCCAAACTTTCAGTAATGCTTTAGAAACAAAGTATACCACTCAGATTTATTGAGAGGCTAAATTCTTACTGAAAGGTAGAAAGGAGCTCATGTAGCTGGGACTGGCAGCTATTAAAGTTTGAATAGAGCAACAATATCACAAGCATACAAATATTCAGTTGATCTATCACAAGTTATGCAAGTGTAACACAAATCATATTGTCTTAACAAAGGACAACAAAGTTCAAGTAACCTCAGAAAGACGCCAAGGTCCACAAATTTTCTTGTGTCTAGGTAAAGAGCAAAGGAAAATGTTCTAGGGACTCATGAGAAATGGTCACATTTATCAGGAACAGCTATATTACGATTATACTTTTATAGCATGTTGTTTTTAAGAAAAGGAAGCTTACATAATCAGGAAGCATCGCCCGATATATACGGTCTGCCTTCACTTCTTCAAACCAAAATGCCTTTCCACTAATGATTTCAAGAAGTATAACACCGAAACTATACACATCTGCCTTCTCTGAGATCTTTCCAGTAGTAAGATAATCAGGAGCTGCATACCCACTAAACATGAATACAGTATCATTCCAATGCTCATGCAAACACTTAACACGATAAACAAGAATGTTGCATAAATAACATAATTATTTTATAAGTTAAGCTCTTACTTTGTGCCCACAACGGCCACATCTGCATAGGTATTTGGAGCCAACATTATAGCTAGACCAAAATCCGAAATCTTGGCATTCATTTCATGGTCTAGCAAGATGTTACTTGGTTTTATGTCCCTGTGGACAATACTCATATGAGAATGTCCATGTAGACAAGCAAGACCATTGGCTACCGCTTTAATTATTTGAAGACGCTTAAACCATTTGAGCAACTCCCTTTTTGTTTCATCTGAAAATATTGCAAGGAAATCAGTCAGAGTGTACTCATTTAACAGCGGATAGAATCAAATGAAAGAGTCTTTGATCTTAATTAAAAGTTACCAGATATTATAGATGCTAAGCTTTTATTTGGCATGTATTCATAGACAAGTATCTTTTCTCCTTTTTCTATACAACAGCCAAGTAGAGCAATTATGTTTTTGTGATGGAGGTTTGGAATGGCTTCGATCTCAGTTCTGAACTCCTCTGGACCATGGTGTGAATTGGTATCGTGTCTTTTGACAGCAACGTCAAGACCATTAGACAGTTTTCCCTACAATGATTGAATTAAATCATGAAATCACATTCAAAGATGTATGAGAAAATTATAACAAGTTCAGATGTAAGCTTCTATGTGCTGCTGGCATCAGTGCATGGTAGAAATAGAACAAGAGAACAAATACTTTCGGTTTTTCCTATACAGTAATTTTACAGTCCATAAAGTGGTGTTACCCTTAGAGCCCTCCATCAATCGCGCATCTAACAGCTGCAAATCGTTGGTCACTGAAGGTACCATCCCGCAGGGCCGCAGTGGCCACAGCAACAAGAGGCATCCTGGCAATCTTGGTTGGCGCAATCCCTCCCGATCAGCGAGGTGGACAGGTTTTGAATTCAACGCTCATGCGCGAAGCTTGATTTCATCGTCTCCCTTCTCTCTCTGTTGAACTTCTTGGCCATGTATCTGTGAGAGCAAAGGAGGCAGGCGAACCTGGGCACCTAGGTCTGCATGGCGCGGTCCTCGCAGCGGCAGACATGGTGAATCAATGGCAGGAGGTCGAGCCAATGCTGTCGCCACAAGATCTATCCCGCTGACGTACTACCACGTCCCTCTCGAGCCGTCAAGGCTGCCAATGTCGAATGATCCTTCTAGGTTTAGGATTAAATTAGCCAAGCTCGCCCCCGTGGACTAACGCCACTGCGTTCCTATGTTTTCTTGGGATTTTTCTCTCGACGTTTATGTCCTGGAATTGATTCTCAATTTTTAACCGATTTGTTTTCACTCCTGAGCTGCTCCCAAATCCTTCCTTTTCCCCATCATTCTAGCTAAGTTTTGGCATGATGCAATGAACATATTTGAGCAGTTGGAACAATTGAGTGCTTGATTGATGAAGCAAGTATGCAGGCTGAAGGAATTCCAGCTCAAGCGAGCACGCCCCATTAGATTACAATGTCCAGTGGTGCAGAAGAATTAAGCTCTGAATATCGAATCGATTCAGAGTACCTCAGTTCTCTTTGCCAACGACCAGAGTATAGCACCCACTGACGGTGAGGTGCAGCTTGGCAAAGACGACGAGGTCGCAAGGCCCGGGGCCAAAGTGCAGGAAGAAGGCCAAGGCAACGGACCAAATCCAGGAACCTCGAGTGGGAGCAGCGGTGTGCGTGTACGACAATACCAATCCTACGCCTGGCTAAATGAACGATGGGATGGATTTGGTACCACTCTAAACGTGTGTGGTACCACTTTTTGATGGTAACACTCCAAGGACTGTAAAATTGCTGGTCCTACCCGTGAATGGCCCTGTCCCATAGACCCATACGGAAGATGCATTTTCACAACATTTTATCCAGGTTTTACACTTTAGCATTTGAAGAACATATTATCTCATACTAGATATTGTATCGAGAAAATATTACCTTGTAAACACGGCCAAATGTAACGCTGCCAACCAAGTTTCTCTCGGATAAATTTTTTGTAGCGGCCAAAATCTGAGAAAAACTAAAATATGATAACTTCATTGCTTTTCCGCCACCAATGAGATTTGCTAGTTCTCCTATGTCCATGACTTGGCCTGATTCATAGGAAACCCCTATATTGTCATTGATTATAAACAGTGGTGCGTACTTGGTTAAACAGTAAAAGTACTCAAGTGTAGAACAAAACCAGAGCAATAATTTGCTTTCCTGTCTTGGTTACGATTATATGTGTGCATTCAATGAAATAGCAGAAAGATGAGGGAAGTAGCTACATCAATGAATTCTTGTTAACTTTAAATCCTCCTTTAAACGAAATTTAATAGATGACACATCGGAAACCCAGCAATTTGTTCCTACCCTGAGAAACAAATTAGTGCAATGGTTATTTGCAGAAGTTTACATTATAACTTCCTTTACCAAATTGAAGGCCAAAAATGCCTGACTATAGTGTGATATTGTAGTTGCCATATACCGGCATCTGTAGTGTTCTAGATGCATACCAGAGTACGAGAATTAACACACTAACACCCCACAGGTGTAAAGCGTGTAATACCAAAATTATGGCAACTGCTTGATAATATTGCATAATATGTTATGTTACAAAATAACTTGCAACACTCCATTTCATCGAGAGAGAATCGAATAATGAGGATTGTGATCGTGTCACCCAATGGTCCGATGGACTCCGTGCCATATTTAGTAGTCATTTAATAAGACAGTTTACATTAGAGTTCTGTTTCAGGCACTAAAAAAAGCAGATTGTTTTAGTTATTATTGCACAATATTGTTTCGGTAAACCTGCATCACAGCTTTGTTGAAGTTCATTTATAAAACATGTTCTTACCCACCAAAGGATGCAGCAAGTTTTATCACATATATATGTACTAAAAAAATGTAGCTGTTAAGCCCGCAATGCAATATATAGCACAACTAGAAACTACCAAGAAATTGATGAGTAAGTGCATGGACATACCTTCTTTCCGTTTACCCCCAGACTTTCGGTAAGGATTAGATTTAATTTCCTCGAGGTCCTTTGTTCTGAGCATGTAACAAATGCATATAAGGCTATAAAATACATTTTTTTTCAATTGTGTTTCTGAGTCTAGTGGATGAGGCAGCATTTTTTTTTGTTCCGTTGTAGTACGCAACTAGTATCACTAAAAAGTCTATTTTGTTGGATGATAAGATGATATCTGCATCAATGGATGTCCAATTCTAATGATATTAAAAAGCAGCAAAAAGATGAATGTTTACAGTGGTCAGAATGCAACAAGAAATCAGTGAATGTGACATGAAAAAGGGATACCATTGATATAACATACCTACTGTCACATTCTGAATGATGTACCTTGTGAAGCCCACCTGCAGATACCTTCAAAATGCAATTAAAAAAGGCAAGTAAGATCCTTTGAGCGCGACTTTTATCTGGAACAGAACTGCTGTCAATGTTTTGAATCTTCAAGTTATTGTTAAAAATGGTATTGCGATGGAGGTTTAAAATCTGTACCTCTGAGGAGGATGGGTGGTCTCTGTCCCGCTCCAAGGTACGGGTGGTGTCGACGAAGCTGACTAGGGGGAAGAGCTGGAGGTAGAAGGCGATCTCGTTCTGCGCCTCGCGGAACTGCTCAGCTTGTTTCCCTCCCGTAAAGCAGCTGTACAGGTAGCTGCTGCCTCGACAGGACGCGATGAGCATGTAAGCATGCCGGAGCGTCTTCTCCAGCTCCTCCATGGGGATCCTCGTCTCCGTGTGCTGCATCAGCTGGGAACTCTGGAGCTGCTGCAGGAGGTACCCGATCATCCCCACACGACGTGCCAGAAGCTGGCAGGTCTCCCGGTTCCTCTTGACTGTCCTGGCAGCCTCCACGATCATGGAGATGAGCCCGTACGCGTCGATCCCGGTGAGCTGCGCGATGTTGGCCACCTGACCCACGCCGTTCCACAGCGCCATGCTCTTTCGGATTGTTTTTCTCCAGTTCTACTCCAGGAGAACCAGACAGAGGACGGAGAAGAACAGGATTGTTGACAAGTCAGTGGCCTGAAGAACTGATTTCCAGGAAGAAGAAGAAAAAATGAAACAGTGGCTCTTAGAGAAACAAGGTATTGAAGCTTCTAAGAAAGGTCTTGTAGGGTGGGAAAGCTCCAGTGGTGGAATTGCGATGGCCATACTTGAGCTGTTGACTGACGCAAACGGGTCCTTGTATGAGTAACCAGAACTAGAGTCAAATAAAAGTCAATTCTGGCATTTCTTCTCCACGAAAAATAATCTGGAAAGTTGGACCGTAACGCGTCTGTCTCAGATCCTCTGCACCGTTGTAAGGACCATATCCTTTTCATGGCATTTCCTCGGACACCTGTGCTGCGCAGGCACTCCAGTGATACTGAAACCAGCTGCCAGGCCAATTTAGAGTTGACTGCCCATCCATTTGATTTCCCTCACAGCAAAATGCTCAGGGGAAGATAAGCTGGCCCTGCCAGCTGCGCTACGGAAGATTGCCTCTCCCATCGGCATTTCCACAAACACCTTCCGTCCGCTCTTCTGATCCATGGCACAGCGCCCAGGCAGCGCAGCAGACCGCGGCCCCGCTGGCATCGGCTCCAGGCGTTCCCGCACCGGAAGAACGGCATGGCCACTGACCCTCCGTTCACCATCCCTTACACTCATCCATTTCTGCGCGCGAGCAACCGCGCTCACTGCCTTGTTACTTCGGGCACGCCGCCTCTGCCCCAGCGCCGGACGGCGAGTGGCTAGGCGAAGCAGGCGCGTAGCGGTGGATTCGCTCCGTGAGGCGAGGAGGAACGGAGAAAGGCGGACGTCCGGCCGGCGGCGTTACGCGGCGGAGCTCCGGCGAGTGAGCGAGCGGCGTGATTGACTGATTGGCGTGGGTGCGTGGACTTGGACCAGGCCTCCCTCCGGCCGTCCGGCGTCTGGGCTTGACCAGGAAGAGCGCGTCGTCTGTTGGTCAATCTGAGAATCTGAGCCGTACAGGTCCGATCATACGACTACTAGGCACGGGCAGTCGTTATTCGAAACAGCGACCGCCCGTTCGCTATTTGAAACAGCGACCGCCCCTGGGGTCGCGAGAACGGCGGCTCTCCGCCGCATGCCGTGGCTCGCCGGTTCTCAGAACGTCCACGCGAACCTAGAAAAACTCCAAGAAGCCTCGTAGCTGCCGCCGCTTAATCGTATGGAACAACCAAGGGTGGTCTTGGTTTAGCTCACGACGAGCAGCACCCTGGAATCACCAGGAACGACGCTCCCCCTGTTTCCATGCAGTGGCTCGCCGGAGTCGGAGTGCTTACCGCCTCTCTCTCACTGTTCCTCATCCATGAAGCTCTAGTTCGGCCGGCCTCTCTTACAATGGCTAAGGCCACCACGGACCATATGCGTTCAGTATGTGGGCAGATGGAGGCGAAGGAACGAGCTTGGCGGGCGCTGGGCATGGCGCGCGCCACCCAAACTGAATGGAGATTTTTCAAGCACCGATTCAAATATAACAATCCATATTCGAAAATGTTCTGAATAAAAAAAGTGTTCACAGAAAAACTAACTAATGCCCCAATTCGATCAATCTCAAGTCAACCAAAGGGAACTAATCATCAATAATCTAACACTAGCAAAGGTGCCCGTGCGTTGCCACGGGCTGAAGGAAAAAAACATGTACCAATATATTTAAACGTAATGAATTTATAATATTTTTATTATTTTTGTGAATCAGGAAAAACATTTTCAGAAAACCTACATCAAGCGACAATTGCAATCCAAAGGGAAGCAGATTTGTTATCCCACCCTTTTTGTCATAATCATTTATGGACAATCACTCATGTTTTTAAAGAAGGAAAAAATCCACTGATAACAACATTCGTTGCAGGATTTTTGTACTTATAGAATGTTTCAATTGTTTTCAATCTCCTGGACCAAGAGAATCTAGGACTTGTATCTGGTGTTTGTTAGCGTTGATCACTCCAAGATACCAATGCCGGTTGTTGACGTTTATTGGTAGAAAGATCTTAAATATAAAAGAAAAAAGCAATACGTGAGACATCTGTTTTTCTTTCATACTGGAAATTGTACAACTGTGTTCAGTTTACCATGTCAGTTTCTAAATGTACTAAAGATCTTAAATATACAAGTAAAAGCAATACGTGAGACATCTAGTTTTTCATACTGGAAATTGTACAACTGTTTTTAGTTTACCATGTCAGTTTCTAGATATCTTGAGACTCTATCTTCCATTGCCCTTTTGGCGTTGTTGTCTTTCTTCGGATAGAATACTTCCATTGTTTCCTTTTTGTTTTTTCCATCTCTTTTTAGCAGTTCTGCTATGTATGTATTCCCCAGGATGATGCTCCCATCGGTTCTGTGCAGTAAATTCTTCCGAGTATTCATAAGGCCAATGTAAGCATTCATTACCTGCACATGGAAAGGTCATAGAAATGTTTAGTCAATATGGTTAGTTTCAACGGATCATTTATTTATTTTTATATGTATGCTTGTTACCTCATCGTTCAAGTAAGCATCTATTCCTGTTTTCTTGAAGAGACAGTCCAGTCGTGTTCTGTTGATGTCTGCAATTCCGCCTGGGTAGTACACAAGCTCTTCTTTCCCGTCTGACGGTGTCTTCATGATGGGTTCGATTACTTTCAGATCATATTCTGTACACACATAGTCTGCAGAACAATCCTCCTCTTTTTCCAAATCTGTAATCAAGAAAAATAGTAGTAGGCGATTAACAAAAGTCGATGTATTTAAACTCAGTGTGAAGGATGGACAACTGCATTGTGTTAACCTTGTCAATTGAAGCTTCAGCTTTTACCTGGTTGGGTGTTCTTGACGCCGAGGGTGGACTTGTGGATTCGAGGATGAGGGACGGAGCTTCTTTCGTCAGGATCTTCGACGTTTCGGACGTTTCGAGTTTATCTTTCTCTCTAGCAAATATGCGTACGTTAACATTGTTGGTTTTATAGAACAGTTTTTGGGGTTCGGTGTCTGCGAGCAGTTTGACCGGAACTTGATCTGGCAGTTCTACGATACGAACGTATAGTTGCATTTGCATTCTTACTCGCTCGTAATCTGCTCTTTGCGTACGCGGCGGACGAAATGTCAGGATTGAAGTTTCACACGTATACGAAATTGGAGTCCTTGTGTAGCTCTTGTCCTTGTTGGTCACGCAAATCCAAAGAAGATTTTTTCTTTGTACGATTAGTCGAACAAGACACGGGAGTCCTTGCGGAGCTCTTGTCCTTATGTTTCACGTATAGCCAGAGAAGATTAGTTTTCTATCTATGATTAAGATACGATGCCTATTATTTTTGGTTTGTACTTGATACAGTAGCCACGTCTTGTATTGTTGGCGCCGGTGAGGCCCACCTGTCGGCACGTGAGGTGGGCAGGGGCAGACTGTGGAGTCAGATGCTCCATAATAAGGAGTAAAGAAAACTATCCGTCCATCTCCACCACCAGTCCCAAATTCTGAAATCTGAACTAATAATCGATAATAATCTGACAAAACGATCCGTCCATGCATGTCCACCACCAGTCCACCCAAACTCTGAATTGCTGGTGCTATAGCTACTTGAACGCCGTCACGACCTCGGGCAGGTCGGTCTCGAACGCCTTGACGAGGTTCTCCAGGAAGGTCCCCGTGACGCGGGTCAGGTTGACCAGCTTCTCCCTGTACGCCCTCACCTTGTCGTACACCACGCCGACGCCGCCGCCCTCGAACACCTCCTTCCTCTCGAGCTCGGCGCAGGCGTGGAGGCGCTCCAGGCAGGCGTTGGCGTGGCCCTGCAGCTCCTCGAACAGCGCGCGCTTGGCCGCGTCGCGCGCCGGGTCCAGGTAGTACCCGTACGCGTGCGCCCACCGCAGCACGCGCCGTCCGTCGGCCACCTGCTCGTAGGCCTGCGTCAGGAAGGCGAGCTCCGTCGCCTGCAGCCCCGCCGCGGCGGCGAGCTTCTGCAGCCCCGACGACTCCAGCTCGGCCACGTCCTTGCGCACGCGCTGCAGCGACGACAGGTTCGACGCCCACCGCTCGTAGTGGTACAGGTACCTGTCCAGCGACGCCTTGGCCTCCCGCTTCCGCCGCGCCTCCTCCCTGGCGAGGCCTTGGGCACGGCGGTCGTCTCCGGCGGAGTTCGGCTGCTGCTGCTGCTTGTAGCGGCTGCAGCCGAGGTGCTGGGAGCCGAGCGGGTCGAGGCAGAGCCAGCAGAAGTGGTGGCCGCACCGGCACGTCATGTGGCTGCACCCCTGGTTCTTCTCGATCGGCTTGCGGCAGCGCGGGCAGTGCTTGGTGTTGGCCAGCACCCAGTTGGCCGTCTCCGAGTCGGAGCTGTTCTTCGCCAGCCACGCGCGCACCGTGCCGCACGTCACCGGCCGGTGCGCCTCCTCGCCGCACCGGAAGCAGAACCCGTGCCCGCAGTCGCAGAACACGTCCAACGCCTTCTCCTCAACCTCGCCGGCGCCGCCGGCGAGAAACTCCACCGCGCGGGAGCACCCGGGCGCCGGGCACCACTTCATCCTCCTGCCGCCGCGGTCCTCCACATACGACCGCAGCGCGAACGCTGCGTACCGGTCCTTGTCCGCGCCGTCGGCGACCTCGCCGACGAGCCCCCGGACCACGGCCGCCGCGCAGCCGGGGTCCGGGCACCGCAGCGCCAGGCACCGCGCGCCGCCGTCGCCCACCGCCGCGCGGACGTACCCGCGCCAGCACGCGCGGCAGTAGAAGTGGCCGCGGCACCCCGCCGAGAACTTCCGGCCGGCGGGGTAGCCGTCG
The DNA here is from genome assembly GCA_012490785.1 of Eragrostis nindensis. Taxonomy (NCBI): domain Eukaryota; kingdom Viridiplantae; phylum Streptophyta; class Magnoliopsida; order Poales; family Poaceae; genus Eragrostis; species Eragrostis nindensis. The sequence continues at coordinate 628,406 of JAAXCT010000254.1, read as the reverse complement.
AAGCAGATACCGCACACAACGCGGCGGTCGGCGACCGCCGTGGCCGCGCCATCCGGCAGGCCGACGGCGTCGCGGACGCGCCGCTCGTCGGAGAACCACTCCTCCTGGACCCGCCCCGGCGCCCACTTGAAGTGCCGCAGCAAAATCACGGCGAAATCCGCAGAGATCGACAGCACCTCGGCGATCTTGGCCACGTCCGCCGCCTGTCGCGCGCGGATGTCGTCTTCGGTCAGAACCGTGTACCTCTTCTCGACGTGCTCGGACGCCGAAGCATCATCCGCCGTCGTTGCAGCGGCGTACTCGTCATTGCCCTCGTCGTCGTACATGTACTCCTCGCCGGAGCCGTCGTCATAGTCATCAGTTTCCTCAGCAAGCCCTCCATGATCGCCCAAGCCATCTTTTTCTACTTCGTCATCGTCGTCGATGCAGACGACTTCAGTTCTGGATCTTTTCGAGTCGCCAGTGATCTCGCAGCTTCCTTCGTCATCAGTGCAGTCGCCGTGTCCCCGGCATTTCTTCTTGTGGCCGTCGCCATCGCCTGACGCCGACATGCCGCCGGGACGGCGGGGTTCTTGGCGAGGGCTTAACAGATCCCAACCTGCAACGGAATGGTGCTGCCAATTAGCGATAAATCTCCACAATCCTTATCAACCGGACTCCCTTCCTAACAAACTCTATATCTTGTCTTTAAATAGTACTATATCTGCTTCCTAACGAACATGAAATCTCTTCAGATAACGGTTCCCGTCTCCTCAATCTAGGAGTATCTTCTTTTTTTCTCAGTCGCTGACCCATCACCGAGCCCTATCCAGACTGATAGAGTGACATTTATAGATTGAGCATGAAAATTTAAGTCTTGTGTGTTTTTTTGTTATGATATAGTTTGATCTTGTGTTTTTTTATGATATAGTTTGTTCCCCCTGCCAACAAAAAAACTTGTTCAGCAAGTGTCATGGGCTGCTAGGGCTTTATGGAAGGTTCAAAACATGTTTGACTCGCCTCGGTTCAGCGTAATTGCTAAGGAATAATTCTTACATGCAATTGCAAATTTGCACGCTCCCATACATGCCACGGACAGTGACTCAGGTGTACCCTACCTGTCACTGAGACACCAGTGGCAGATACGGGATTGATATATTATCCGAATTGGACATCACTAACTCCCTACACCCGCGCTCCTTCTCACCACCGCCCCTGCAACTTGCCCAAATAGCTAACATCTTGTTGGCTGCCACTAGAACAGCCAGCCATGCCGCTTCCTCGTGCATGTACAACCTCACCGATAAACATTGATCATAAACAGTGGTAGTGCATAAGGAGATAAAGAATGGTAATGGATAACCAGATAACAATCATCAATGAAAGTGCATATATACAAGTCATAGTAGTACATTGGTTCAACAAAAAAAAAGCATAAATGAGTCTAAATTTTTTTAAGAAAATAATTAAGGATAGAAGTCATAACCCAACAGGGTCATGAACCCCTCTAATTTCCATACTGAGCCTTATATTTCCTCTAAAGCCACTTGAATCTAATCTCGTTAGAAGGCAAGGTCACGCACATCTTTCTTTGCTTCTTTTTTCACAAATAATTTGAGGAAATTTAATGTTCATTTGTCTCATAGTTGGCACTTGTTAACTAGACTTGTGCCCGTATTATATTACCAGAAAACTAAGGGGAAGCTCAAAGAAATTACGTAAGCCAACCACACGCAGTCACATGTTTGATCCATCATTTAGAAAGTTTTTCTTCTTTCTTGAAAGCATATATATTCATGGGACGAACTACAGGTATATATAGTTTGGCCCATGAATATGCTTTCAAGAAAGAAGAAAAAAATTTCTATTAAAGGAAGTGACGATGGATCATGTAGCACTTCAAGTGACTATTCAGCTTATTCACTTCCTCAAATTGTTTCGCAAACAACAAGGTTCCGATCAATTTCCACTCACAAGTTCTCAGCATACGGATAATTCCCAATATTCATGACATACAACAATAGTGCTTTCATTACCAATTTTCAAGCCATGCACAATGCTCAGGCTACCTAGCTATTTCACAAAAAATATGTATGCATATATAGCTAGCTTCCTAATTCATTTTTGCACTCGAAACATCATAGCAGGTTTGTAAAAAAAGGAAAATAAACAAGTAAAGAAAGGGGTTTGCCTCCTAACCTTGGAAGCCAGGGCACATCCTTTGGGCGTTGGATGTGTGTTGCATATCAGACGACAACTAACGGACGTCATCATGGCTGGGGACGGTGTGGCGGGCGTACGTACGCCTTTTGGCTTGGGCTTGTGCCCGGGGGTGGTTGGCTCGCGTCAGGGAGGTGTTGGGTGTGGCAGACCAGCTTCCAAGACTATGGATTTGGAGCAGGGTGCCGGATTGGAGGCAGAGCGGCAGGATTGGGAAGCTATGGGTGAGCCTATGGCGGCTAGGGTTTGAGGTTGCGGGTAAAAGAAAAGAAGATGGATTTGGAACACACAATAAATAGCATAGGTGTGTAAACCAATGGTAGTAGCGGGTAATATCTATTGAACTCCATGCCTAGGTTGATATTTGAGGTTACTAAAATTGCAAAATCACCAAGCTAAATTAGAGCACTACTGGGGAAGGCCCATTCTACCCCCTCCTTTGGTTCCAAAAGGCTTGGCTCGAAGTCAAAGCCCATTAACAAGGGAAATAGGAAATAATAGAGAGCATATGAATAGAGGCCCATGGCCTATTAATTAAGGTTATGAAACATTGGAAAACACTGTCCAACTCCTACCCCATTAAGGCAGTCCAGTTGATTGAATCACAAGCTTTACGAAAATCCAACTTTAAATTAAGCAATGGCACGCGATTCGCACTTGTGGCAACTTTGAATTATTTCAGCGGAATACATGAAATTTTCGAAAATGCTTCTACCATGGAGATATACCTTGTTATTGGCATATAAATTTGATAATGTCTGGATACTCCATGAATGGTCTGAACTTACACTAGGAAAATATTTTACATACTGAGCCCAACTATATGTCAGCTGCTTGAAAATGAGAACAACTCAATCGACGAAGGGAGACCACTGCATGCTATTCGAATATGTCAAACATGTAGCTTTGTGTGTTGCTGCTGATCATCATTGGCGCCTCTACGCCGCCCACCCCTGGTCTCCCGGTCTCCCCAAACCTTTTCTCTATGCCCCACTAGTGCCCCCTCAAACCCGAAATCCGCCCCCTCAAACTCGAAACCCTAAAGCTCATTCGCAGCTCGTGGCCACATGTTGAATGAACGAATTGTGATATCTCAGTTGCTTGAGAATTAGGAGGCACGTTAAAAATGAACACATAAATGTCATATTCCATAACATTAATTAGTATCGTTGAAGGACCATATACAAATACGAATATTTATGCTAAGAAAACATCATTCTGCATTGGTTATATGAAAACGATGTGTGTATCACCACTTTAGGTGTAATAAAAACCAATAAAATTACTAATTTAAGATGGGCCATAGTGAAGCCATATGTGTCGGCGACAACTTTGCTAGCCTAGGCGAATATCAATGGCTCAAGTCTGGCAGATCAGTCTCAAACGCTTTGACAAGGTTGCCCATGCAGGTGGTCGCTCCCTTGGTGAAGCCTTCGACCTTCTGCTTGTAGTACTCCAACAGCTCGGCAATAATGGCGGGCTCACCGTCGCTGCCGAAGATCTCCTTCCTCTCCAGCTCCATGGACTCGTGCAGGCGGTCCAGCAGCGAGTTGGCCTGGTCCTGCAGGTCCTCGAACAGCTCCCACTTCTTGCCGTCGCGCTCCGGGTCCAGGAAGTAGCCGTACGCGTACGTCCACTGCAGCACCCGCCGGCCGGCGACGATCCGGTCGTACGCCGCCGTCATGAACGAGAGGTCCATGTCCGGCTGCCCGACGGCGGCGGCCATGCCGGCGAGCCCCGACCGCCCCAGCTGCTCCATGTCCGTGAGCGCCATCTGCAGCGACAGCTGGTTCGCCGCCCACCGCTCGTAGTGGTAGAGGTACCTGTCTGGCGCCCGCCGCTCGCCGTACGCGACCGCGGCGGCGCCGGCGTCCTCCTTCGGCGCCACCAGGTCCCGGAAGCCGGCGCAGTTCCTGTGGTAGTTCCACGGGTCGAGGCAGACCCAGCAGAACTCGAAGTTGCACGGAGCCGGGCAGGTCATGTGCATGCATCCCTGGTTCTTCTCGATCGGGCGCCGGCAGCGGGGGCATTGCTTGGCGTGGGTGAGCACCCACCTGGCGTTCTCGCCGTCGGCGCTGTTCTTCTCCAGCCACGCGCGCACCGTGGCGCACGACACCGGCCGGTGCGACTCCTCGCCGCACCGCCAGCAGAAGCCGTGCCGGCAGTGGCAGAACACGTCGGCGTTGCCGGCGTCGGCGTCGTGGTCGGCGCCGAGCTCAACGGCGCGGGTGCAGCCGGGGCCGGGGCACCACCTGATCCGGCCGCCGCTCTCCTCCACGTATGACTGGAGCGCCAGCCGCGCGTACTGGTCCCGGACGCCGGCGTCGTCCGCGGCCGCGTCGACGAGCTCCCGCACGACTGCCGCGGCGCACGACGGCTCCGGGCACCGCAGCGCCAGGCACCGCGCGCCGTCTCCCACCGCCGCGCGGAGATACCCGCGCCAGCACGCGTGGCAGTAGAAGTGGGCGCGGCAGCCCGCCGACCGCATCCCGCCGGCGGCGAAGCGGCCGAAGCAGATGCCGCAGAGGAGCTCGCCGTCATTCAGCGCCGTCGGCACGGGCGGCGCGCCGCGGTCCGGCGGCGGCAGGCCGACGGCGTCGCGGACGTGCCGCTCGTCCGAGAACCACCTTTCCTGAATCTGGTCGGTCCTCCACTTGAAGTGCCGGAGGAGGGCGGCGGCGAAGCCCGGCGGGATCGACAGGACCTCGGCGACCTTGGCCGTGTCGGCCGCCTGCCGCGCGCGGACGTCGTCCTCGGTCAGGACGGTGTACTTTCCCTTGACGACCTCGTCCTCGTCTTCCTCACACACTTCGTCATCTTCACCTGCACTGTTGTAGTCAAAGTAGCCCTCTCCGCTGCAGGCGTCGTCGTCGGTGTCGCCGGCGTGTTCACCGTAAACGTCGCGGTCGCCGTCATCGTCCATGTACTCGCCTACTCCGTGGTCGTCACTCTCGCCGTCGTGACCTGTCGACTTCTTGTTCTGGCCCATCTCGGCGGCGCCTGTGCAGCCGCCGGCCGGCGGCTCCTGGGTATCTCTTGCTGCAACCGCTCTGGCCGACGTCGCGGCAGCTAGTAGACGACGACGATATGGCGATGGTTAATTTTTGTTGGTACAAACCCTACCAACGTAGCTGCAAATGAATCCTCATCGGGCGGATTCGCTTCCTAACAAGAAAATCTAAAAAGGGACCTGCTTCCAAACGGGTTTGTATTCAATCTCTCTCTCTCTTTTCCTTTCGCCCTTCCGCGAGGCAATGTCACGTACGAAATACGAATTTTAACTGGAAACGTTACAGAGTTCCCATCGATATGCTAAATGTAATAGCTTTAAACAAGATTAAAGTCTCTTTGTTTTACTTTGATTATCAGATGTTCACAGGCTCACAGCATTAACACAAAACGACCTTTTAGTACCATTGATCATTAAAGTAACACAACAGAGTCAATTCTTAGCAACATCTGATGTATGATTTTCTTGTCAATGGGTCATAAATACAGAATCCAATGCGCAAAAACCGTTCAAGAAATTCATCTGAAATTTGTGCATTTCAAAGTCATATAACGTCAGAAAAGTGAAGCTCTCATCATCTAACTCGGGTGCCTTTTCACAAAATATTTTAAAACAATAAAAAATGTTTGAAATATTTATAATACGATGATAAAGTCTTCAAAAACACATATGATATTTCCTAGGTAACAAGGCCATGACGAGACCATCTGCAGAAAAACCACACCAGAAATAGAAATAGCAAGCTTCAACTAAAGAGGTAAGATAGGTTCATGTATCACACGCCTTACCAGGCGAACACAGGAAATTAGCTTGAGCACAGACACCATATATAATACGGCTCCAATATTTCTACAACTACCACAACCAAGGCACTTCCAGGTGGCCGATCCATGGCACAGAGTTGGCTATACACATTCTTCATGCAACTTGGGTGTTAGACGTCCCGATGAAGATAGGTGAAACGATAGCTACACCTGGCACCGGCATGGCCTCTGCTTCTCCATGTAAATCATGATCATCAGCGTGAAAACTATGCCAAGGAACAGCAGCATATAAACCATCAAGCAAATGATCTGCACAGCAGAGATCCACAAGTGAGTCAAAATACTGCTTGCACAGAAGAACAGCTAACAGGAAAACAGCACACAAACTATAGAGACAGAGATGGTTTCCCTTGCTGACAAGACCATCCGCAAAACAGCTCAGAAGCAAGTTGAATTCACGGTACAAAAACATAGTTGCAATGACTCATTGAGATAAATAGCAAGCGTCAAACTATAGAGGTCGCCAGGTTCAGATATACTATCACAGGCGAGCACACAACTAGATGGCACGCCCTATGCATGCTATTGGTCCAATACTTCTACTACTGCTACAACCACTAGCAGGGCACCTCCTGGTGGACGCTTCATGGTAGAGAATCGAATATACACATCCTTCGCTCATCTCGGGTCTCAGCTACATCGTCCCACAGAAGAGGAAATTCGAGCTACACCTGGCATTGGCACTTCCTTTTCTTTCGTACAACATGATCAACGGCTATAGACCATACACAAATGATCTGCACAGCAGAGATCCACATAAGCACAAAAGATATGAAGATAGAGTAGATTGGTACCACGTTAGCACTGGCACACAGGGACTCAGTTTAAGGTTGACATGAATGGTAAATTGTTCCGGACAAACAGGTCTCAGATTGATTAGTTTCTTGGAACAAAAGGACTACTCTATGTTTCAAGTACACAGCTTGAGGGATCAGACAATTCAAATAACTATTGTGAACAAAGCGACTCATCTACAAGGTGAGACTATTGGGATGCACCTGTTACAAATATTTCTTTTGGATAAAGAACAAGGGTAATTAGTAGTCAAGTTTCGGTCAACAAAGCGACTCAGAGCAGGAAGCCGTTTATCACCAACATCTATGTAGACAACACGACAGCATAATCAAAAGAATGGAGAGACTCTTCTCTGACTTGCAACAACAAAGAGTAGTGTACGTTATTGACAATCCATTTGTCCAATAGAACCATTGAGTAGGGGAAAGTTCAGTAATTTACAATAGCATGGTCAACTAACTCAAGAGCAGCTACTTGAGAGTTGAGATGTTTCTATTTGCCACTAGCATTCATACTTGGTAGGTGTTTCATGCATAAGAAAATAATCTGCAGCAAGCAAAAGAGGGTTTCAAATATAAAATGGGGATTGCAGATTAGTTGGAGCGCAACAGTTTGCATAGTCGATCGCCATTCAACAGGAATACCAGCATCCCAATTCCATGCTTCACTAAATGTACTAGTATAGTGGCCAACGATAAGATAATCACAGAACGAACTAAGCAGCAGCATCCGATGGATCAATCAATCATGGCGCTCCGCAAGGCAAAGCATGCCTTGACAAATAGCGGTAAAATTAAGAAAGCCAGGAAAGGGCATAAACCCCACTCACAAACTTGCGGTCCCCGTCCCCGACGGAAGCCCCGGCCGCCGCCGCCTTATTTTCCTTCCCGGCGGCGTCTTCCTTGAGGTCCTTCGGATCGGAGTCGGGTTCCCACACCGTCATCTTGCCCCCGCCAACCTCGCTGCAGGAAGAGACGGTGGCGCGTCGCCGGCGTATCGGTCCGACGACTCCCAAACTGATGGAGGCTGATACAAGTCGAGGTGAGGCGAGTCCTCTGGAGCGGGATGGCGGCGGCCGCGACCCGCGACGGTGGAAGGAGATGTTGCGGCGGCCGTCGGGGGGAATCGGTTCCGCTGACGTCGAAGTCACGGGACTTTGTCACTGACATGTGGGCTCTCCTTCTAAAGGGCCCACATGTCAGCCACAAAGTCACGGCTGACTTCACGTCAGGGGATCTCAATCCCCGTCGGGGTGGGCTGGGCTTGTGGGACGAGAGGCGGCGGGTGGGCCAGTACCATTAGATAAAGAGGGCCTTGGGCCTGCGGCACTTGGGTGTTGGGTCCAACGAACTCGAGCTTTGTCATTCCCTATAAACCAAGAAAAAAATCAAAGAGCTTTTTAGTTATATCTGAAGAATCTGAAAGCTGAATGCAATATTCGAACCTTACAAGTCAAACACTAAGCAGCTAAAAAGGAGCATCCGTACATTCGCAAAAAATATACCACAATTTCACCATTTTTTTTCTCGAATACGCAGGATGCGTATCATTGTATTAAGAAGGAAAGTAATTTTTGTTACAAACTACGCCCACACGAACAGATTCGTGCCGGCCAGTCCCCTTGATCAACAATTTCACCATTAGGTCGCAGTAATATTGAAGCTGTCTCGTTACTCATCAGCCATCTTGGATGTTGTGTTCATATACTACCAAGAACAAATCGTTTTTTCTTCCTTTTTGCAAAAAACCAAGAGCAAATAGTTTTTCATGAAAAGAACTAATCACAACTAACTAGAGATAAGTCTTTGGGGAAAATAGACATAGATATCTTTGTTTGGCGGTAACTAGTGACTAGCATTAACGACATAGAGCACATATGCTAACCAAGATCCTTTTTTATGGTCAAAGGAGAGTGAGGTTTTGGATTACATCAGAGAAAGTGGGGAGATATGAGTTTTACATTTTGAAGAAGATGCACCAGCTGTGTACAGGTTAGTGCTATCGTGTATAAGGAACCCATATCTCCATAAATCCACACTCCAGAAAATAGCATAATCATACATTCTCATAAAAGGTACTATCAGACATTCTTACAAAGATTACTAGAGTTCTTATACATATGGTCTACCGCAGAAGAAAACAACAGCATCCCGACAGAAGAAAACAACAGCATCCCCCGAGCCAGGCCCGCCAGAAATGCAAAACGAAATTCGTTTCTGCAGAGCCAAGCTGTGGGCTGGCTTTTGCATCCCGGTAGCCAGGCCCAGACACTTGTGTAAGCAACCAATCATCCGAACCTGCATGCCGCGGGCCTGGCCCAAGCGTCAGCCAGCCAACCAAACGTGCCCACTTCTCAAAACAAAAAAAAAAAAAAAAAAAAAAAACGTGCCCAATGCGATAGTAACACATTGCCTACAAGAAACCTAGGGTGCGGTTGTAACCTAGTCTTCTTGTTCTTCCTCTTCATTGTTGACGAAGTCATACTCAATTTATTCATCTGAAGTAAACAAGTAAAGGGGTGGGTACATAAAGTATATATTAGCAATAACCTACCATAAGGGGATTAGTAGATGCATTGAAAAAGTACGAATAAAGCCGCAAGGATCAGTTTTTACAGAAATGCGGTCTTTTGTAGAGATTACATTTTCCAAACAGGTTTTCAAAGCATTCCACGAACCAAGATTATTAGAAATTTTATTAGTTGTTGGCATTGAGAGATATTAAACATGCACATAGCGTACCACACAAAGCCGAAATTTAACATGGGCACACAACTCACTCACACGTTAAGGATCTCTAAGCCCGGCATTGGTGGCTCCATTCATTGTAAGCAACGAGCAACAACGCCCCAACGACGACGGATGCAGCCAGCAGTTTGACAGTGAGGTAAATGTGCTGCACGAAAGATACCCACAAATGATGGCAAAAGATTAATAGGCAGCACGAATTGATACTACGCTAGCTCTGGTGCATAATGGAAAATGGGAACAATTAATATAATTGGTGCGAAAGGTAACCAAAGGCTTCGTTTCTAAAAGGCAAAGAATATGAAATGGTTTCCTTTGTTCAATAATCTATCCACGAACTATTTAGCTGTTCATGCTAAACTAAAGCCAGGCATTAGGTGGATACTGAAGAGGGCAGTGAAAATTTTGGTTCACAATATCATGAAATTAAAGACAGGCTTCATTAAGATTATTCGACCAGAAAAAAAAAAGGAGATACAGTTAAATATGAAGTTGGCAAGTAACTTACCTTTTTGAGCAAGCGATCCAGGGGTCTTTCATCTGCACTTGACTTGAGATAATGAGAGTGCACTTTACCCTGACTTCCATCAGCACTTTTGAATTCTGCTAGCAAAGGCAAATCATAGGCACCTGAACCTGGTGCTTTGACGACAACTGATAGCGTTTGGGGTAAAAGCAATGCATTCTGTTGACCAGCCTGCCCAGTATTTGTTACTGATGACAAAAAGGAGAGTGATTTATCCGAGTCGAGTGGTACAGGAGATTGAGCAACAAGTGGGGATGGAGATGGAACAGCTGGGGAGTTCTCTGAATGCAATGAGCTCGTGGCCTTGAGATGAAACAAACTCTGTTGATCAACCTGAGAAGAATTGCGAGAAATTTGTGCGGATACTTGTTGGAGCTTCTGTGTAATTGGTACCTGTTCTTGCTTCTGCCTCAGTGCTTGCGGTTGAAGTGCGGCCTGTCTTTGAACCAATTGCAGTTGCCTCTGGCGTAGAATTAGCTGCTGCTGGCGTTTCATTAGCTCCAGCTGTTGTTGTCGCGTTGTCTGCTGTAATGTGATTGCATTGGAATTGGCAATGGACTGCATCGAGTTGTGAGATAATATGTTACGACTGGATTGCTGTTGTGAACTCATTGCACCTTGCATGGTCCTAGTGCTTCCCTGCTGCAAAACATCACGCACTGAACCTTGCTGCACAGAGCTAAAATTATTTCCTTGAGCTGTATCCAGAATGGGGCCAGCCTGCGGCTCGTTTGCAAAATTTTGTTGTATTGTTGGAACACTAAAATGTTTGTCCATGTAGTGAGGTGCAAGTACATCAGGAGTATGCGAGGATAAAATGGAGCGTGATTTATCTAAGTCCACTGGTATAGGAGACGGGGCAACAAGTGGAGATGGATCAACCGGTTCGACATCTAAAAGCATTTGGTTCGCGGTCTTGTGCTGAGATGGTGAGAGACTCCGTTGATCGAACATAGTAGAATTCTGAGAATTCCGAGGGGACGATGCTCGTAGTATTCGCGCAAAAATTGGGAATGTGCCTGGGACCGGAAGTTGACAACTTCCGAAGTTCATTGCAGCTTCTTGTACAACCTTTGGCTCGTCGACATCATTTGTAGGTTGCTGCTGTATCTGTAATTTGTGTTGTTGTGCAAGCTGACGTTCATTTGCTGGATCAAGTCCTGTTGCTCCTTTCGATGCTGCGATGTGCTTTCATTTGCTAATTGTATGCAATTCGCATTGGGCTGCATCCTACTCGTCCAGTTGTGAGATAATATGTTAACACTGGACTGCTGCTGTGGAGTCATTGCACCCTGCATGAGCCCTGTGTTTCCCTGCTGCAAAAAATCACTCACCGAACCTTTCTGCACAAAGCTATAATTGTTTCCTTGAGCAGTCTCCAAATTGGGTCCAGCCTGTGGCTCGTTTGCAAAATTTTGTTGTATTGTTGGAAAACTAAAGCTTGTTGCTTGAGTTACCGGTACGTGCTGGGCGACAGCTGCACCAATGGACTGTTCACATGCGCCAAAACTCGGTAGACTTGCTTGAGGTATCTCTTTGGTATGACAATCATGATGCTGTGAGGCTCTGGAAGCCACCTGTTGCATAAGTAATTTCTGCTGCAACTTCATCAAAGTTTCCAGTCTCTGCCGTTGTTGTTGATGTTGCTGTTCCAGTTGCCTTTGTGGATCACTAATATCTTGTGGACCTTGTGCCAAGCCTTTGGTCATAGCGTTTTGTGACATGCTAGGCATATTCTGCATCATGGATATCTGGCTAACACTAGGCAAACTCTGATAAAGTTTGGGGAGAGAAGATGCTTGTAGAAATGAATCCGTATTCTGCTGCTGGGTCTGTTTCTGAGACATCAGACTGATAGATGATGCATGTGCTGGATCGGTGCCTTCTGGAGGAAGTCCAGGTGCTGTTTCAGAATAAACAAATGTGTACATTAAAACGAGGAATACTTTCTGTAAAATTGTTGCAAGCACGTAGAAGCCTTTCTGTAAAATTGTTGCAGGCACGTAGAAGCTCTCAAAGCAGCTTGTTATAGATAAAAGTAAGACATGATAGAGCTTCTGCATTCCCTTAAGCTAAAAAAGCAAGTATGCAACCCGCAAAAAAAAAAAAAAAAGAGCATGTATGCAGAAGAAATTAAAAACCGAGCAATTGACTTTTGAACCCAATCGGCTCCTCTGTGGACACTGATAGCACCAAAACTATTGAGGAAGAACTTGAGAGGGCCCATGTCTGCTTTAACTCAAATATAATAGGCACTGCACCGTAAGTATCTTATTGGCACGTGGTTGAGTAGTATTTTGGAAGCTAATACATAGAAAGGGTATTCTGTGTACGATACCTGGGCTAGAATGATTTTGCTTTGAAATTGCTTGAACGCTTCCATGGTTTTGGTGGGTACTTGTCAGACTCTCCAGAGAGAGCACTTTCAGAGAAATCTTCTGGAAATAATCACGCTAAGTAACAGAAAAGAAAAAGGGATTTCAGTTGTGGTTTTGTAACGGTACAAATTTTTATGTGTATGGTTTATCATCGAAAATATCTTCTTTTTTATACTAAGAGAGAAGAGTTCTGGTCTAAAATAAATAATTGTCTACTATTTGAGCTAACTACATCCTTTCTAATAGAAATTTTTTCTTCAGACTTATAGCAATGTCAGATAAATGCCCATATATGTTATTAATATAAGATAAATTAGAATAATGTACCGAGGACTCATGAGTTCACAATAGAAAACTAAGCCCTCCGTGCCTTGTTCCGTGGCTTGTGCTAACATGTTAAACTATATAAGGAAATATTAGCTATTAATTGTACAGATAATTAAATGAAAAAAGTTGAAGCAAAATTTGATCCATAACGTATTGCTAATTCACACATCATTCTTTTCTATACTGATCAGCCAAATCAACTTCAATATTGCGGCCCCCCTGTTGAATATATATCCAAGTAAGCTATGTGTACCTTGTCTGTAGCTGTGGTATAGATCTTCTCTTCAAATCGTGCAGCCATATCTCGAAGCTGACTCAGATTCAATCCCTCTAGTACTGATACAGGCAGATATTTCCTCAAGGTCTCCTTTCTACGCATATAATGGAAGATGTGACATGATAAGAGATAATATTCTAATAAAAATTATAAATTCGTACACCATTTAATATGTGGTAAGTAAGCCAGGTGCCCAACATAATTAAAATAGCTCAAATACTCTGGTGCCAGAACGGGCATGGAATTTGCAGGCCAACGAAATTCAGGCGATCCGTTATGGCCAACCGGACCATTCAAAGTCGCCCAAAGATATCAGACAGAAATTTAAATTGACATGTAAGATGATCAGGCAGCCATATGCATGCATGATCCAATCAGTAGAGGAGAGAGGGACATTATTTTGATCGATTGAGAGCATGAATTGTCTCAGCTCAAATAGTAAAACATACGTGAATGTAATATTTCATTTCGCATCTCATGAATGTTTTGGCATCTCATACAAACGAATAAATTATTCTTTGTAGTACAATCTAGCTAGGACCGTGATTTACGTGAAACTGCATGCACTGCATATGATGACTACCCGATGAGCATTTGTATCAGAAAGGACTGGTCGATGAACAGAAAATTCAGTAGACGTACAAATTCGAAAGGAATCCTCTGAGGAAAGAGATGAAAACCATATGAAGGCAAAGCAGAAATGCATATGGGATTGGAGAAGGAAGAAGGGGCCTGCAGCGTGTGTTGTGTGTACATTTTGTTGACGACCCTGCTGCGCTCCATTGGCTGCAGCTGGGCACGCCAGTCGTCTCCGACAGGGTCCATTGCTTGATGCTTGCCGCGCTGCCCTGCGCTTCCTTTCCATCCGACAAATTTATATGGTTTGGGGGCTTCGATCTGTTCGACGAGAAACAAGGAGATGTTAACATGAGGAGAAACCAAGGAAGGATTCCAATGTGAGTGGGACCCTCAGCCAGCTCCGACAAATTAGAATACACCGACGCCGAGCAAAGTTAATTCGTTACAAAGCAAGATGTATTTTTTTAAGCTGCTTCAGGCATGTACAATGGAGTGCTTAAAGGGATCGGAGATGCTTATGTGAAGTGTATAGAGTGTTTAAATTTACATCAGGTTCATAATGTGTTTACCAGGGTGGGTAGGATTTACTTGAGCACTGTAGTGTTCTATAGACAAGGCATGCGTTAAAGTGCAAAATTGTATTTGTTGTGTACGATACCTGGGATAAGGGTTTAATTTGGAACCCCTTGAGCGCTTGCAGGGTTTCCTCGATTATTTATCTTACTGGCCATAGAGCCCATTTTCTGTGAAATCTTTCTCATATAATCAGCCTAAGTAACGGAAATGAAAAAAGTTCAAGGCGGGGGCTCTGTAGACTGTAATGGTACAAACTTATAGGACCAATGTGTAGATATTCTGAAAACCTCATCAGTAAATTAAGAGCTGGCTCATTAGCCATCCGGGATCCCTCCTCTTCTGAAGTATTTTTCTCCCGTCTATAAAACAAGGAACAAACATTCACACACCAAACGAAAAAACAAATTCCTAAAACACAACTGGTGTCATGTCTTAGAGAGTAGAAACACATATATATAGAATGTGGCTGAAAAGCCCATAAAACGCTAACTGACGAGCAAGTGGAGCACAAGTGCCAAATACCCAACATAATCTAGGCAGAGAGCATGCACAAAACAGGACATACGAGTGGAATGGAACACAAAGCATACAAGCATAGCAAGCTTCTTTTATAGATGCAAGCCAAATTCAGGTACACTCAATGTCACATGCACGGCCATCTAGTGCCTGGCTGATTTATCAGGCAGGCGCACAAAATTAAAGAACCTAAAGTGCAGATACCATACGTACCAAACCAGTACAATACTTCATGCTACTACTACTACCACCAGGGCTCCTCCCTGGCCACTTCATATCATAGAGCTGAATATACATGTTCTTGGTCTTGGATGTCAGCAACACGATTGCTATGTCTGGCACCGGCACCGATCCCTCTCTTCAGTGCACTGAATGATCAACATCGCCAAAATGACGATAGACATAAGTAGAATAATCATCATGCCGTAAGCGCACTGCACAACAGAGAAAAACATGAGTGAGCCCGAAAGATTAGCAAGAGGGAGCAACATATTCTCGAATCTGGAAATGATTAGAAGGGGAAAATGGAAAGCCTTGAATCAATAAAATAAAGACTACTCTATTTCTCAGGTACACTGATTGAGAGGTCAGAAAAATAACTATTAGCAGCACGCAGAAATATAACAAGGCAAATCAATTAGGATGCACTTGTGACAAACACAGCCTGGTTCTGATATATAAGAGCTGTGTGAGGAGTATTGTCCAAAACAGCAGCCGCAAATTAGCGTTAGTTGCGGCCTTTTTATCAACATGGTCTTCTCAGAACTTTGGATGGGGAAGAAAGATGTTCATCATGACCGATTGAACCATATGTTTCTTGTACTCGGAGGTAATTAAGAGTGATATCCATAGTTCAACAATCCATCCACTTGAACCATTTAGTTACACTAAATAAGCCGGCCATCTGGTTTAGTTTATACTATAGCAGCACAGTCAACTTACTTAACAATAAATACCTAACATTTGATTAAAAAAAGCGGGAGACATAGATAAACAGAGTATTTATTCACTTATCCACAGAACAGGTGAATAATTATGTGCAGGTAGCCTTCAAGTAACCATTTATAAATTTAACAACACACTAGGGCATTACATAGTGTTGATCAGCACAAACTAAAGCTGAACATAGGGTATTGTTACCGATTAAGTTCAATCAGTTTAGGTTCCTGGTGAAAAGATACGTGGTAAAACAACATCAAACATATTTTGTTTACACATAAACATTCCAACTTGTCAGGTCACCGTATCATGTCATCGCAAACAGAGAAACAAAAGGGGGAATCCCAATAGAGGCAACCATAACACGATTGCTCAAACTTGCTGGATCTGAACACATTGCACAGTAAATTTCAATGGAACACAAGCAACAGCTTCTCAATACCCAGCTTTGTTTTACCATGAGTGGTTGATAAAAGAATAACAACACAAATCAGGCGATGTTAGCAAATTACATCAACTTGAAGAAAAATCAGATATTTAACTTTCCACAATGGTGCATGGATAACGTATATATGGAGTGTCTATTTATACTCACCACACCATAATAATGTGCAGCAAACCTTCAAATCAACTTAGAGACATGCTAATGGCATCACATTGTGCTGATCTATCTGGAAAAACTCAAACTTGACAGTGGTTGAGTTCAGCAGAACCCTTTGTTGTTGTTTTAAGTAATCCACTTCAACCAGTTTTGTTTTCTGTTTGCGCATAAACATTCAGACTTGTCAGGTAGCTTTTTTTTTTTGTGTAAACCTGTCAGGTAGCTAATTTCGCACGAATGATGCGGTAGTAGCAAACAGAAAACAAAGGGTGTTTCTACTTTCCAGATAGATGAAAATGTGAAACTGAACCGACTGCCCAAAACTTCTGAGCAGTTTATGCAGTCAATTTAGACCAGACACCCGCGCATAATCCTAATTCGCAGATAGTAGTACGCCAGGAGCCGTAAGCAACATCAGAAAACAACAGGAACCGAGTGAACGACAGTGTCATCAATCAATCAAGTCTGGTCCATGGCAAAGCAAGGAGGGCTCGACAACGACGACGAAATCAAGGACGCGAGGCGAGGAAAGGGGATCGAGTCGAGTCCCACTCACCACCACTTTCTCCCTGAAAGGGCTCACGAAGAAAGACTCCTCCGCCGCCGCCTCTTGCTTCCCCACGGCGTCTTTCTCGGGATCCACCGCAGCATCGGGTTCGTTCTCCAACGCCGTCATCTTCCTCCCCCTCCTCACCCGGTCGCTGGGGTTCCGTTCGCGCTGCGGAGCGGTTGGTTCCACGACCGGCTAAGGGCTGCAGGGCAGGAGAGGTGGCGGCAGCCGGCCGGCGGGGTGGAGTCGAGGAGGGAGAAGAGGGCGGCGAATGGGCCCGTTCGGGCTTTACTTTGAGAGCCTTGCGTGGGCTGAAGCGAAACTTAGCACATGCACGCAGGCCGGGCCGAGGTGCTACTGATTCACCAGGTTGCGGTAGCAACTGACAGAAATATTTGTTGGCCCATTGCCTTTGTCATCAGACTGTCCGCTTGCCCTCAAAAAAATAAATAAAATCAGACTGTCCGCTGTTCATACTCTGTTTTGCAGTAGCAGCCATAGGCAGAACTTGCACCGAGGCGGCGCCCAAACTCGCCACACCATCTTCAGGAAGTTGGAGTCCACACTCCCTTCAAAATTACATGTTGTATGCCGACCGTGCCGAGTACTCACTGCTCAGCTTCCTCGTCCAAACGATTTCATCCACGCTATCAATCTCCGGGTTGTATATATTGCTCCTCATCCACCATGATCCAAAGTTGCACATAATCACGGAAGAGGTCCGCTGATAATGTCCTGGATCCAATTGTCATTGTGGTGGGTGTCCGTGTTACGCTCCCTTTGCCGCCGGCGGTGAAGGTCCGGGGCGTGAGAGACGAACTCGGTGTTCACCTACTCTAACTTGCAAAGCAAGATGAGATCGAGAATGTTTTCTGTTTCATTTCTTAGCTGGTCCTTCACGCTACACAGGCAGCCAACTATATACCAGTTGGACAGACACTGACAGTAGGGGCCCAAGGCCAAGTTCCCGCTCACACCACACACATAACCGAAATATGTAAACAACTAGCAAAAGTGCCCGTGCGTTGCCACGGGCTGATAAAAAATATTCCTTGATATTGTTTTAATACAATCATATTATATATCTACATATCATATCTATACGTAAGGTCAAACCTGTGCAATGTGAGACACGAACCCAATGCAGTGAACATTACAAATGTTGAGTATGATAAAAATAAACACCCGCAGCCTAGCTTGAAAACTCGAACTCTCCTTACCGTACTGCTGAACTACTATTGTAAGAACCAGATGCTTGTATCGTCATCTGGTCCAGTCCTCGAGTAAAACCTGTTAACACTATAGCTTGTTTATTTTTCCTTTTTCTTTCCAGTCAAGTATTTTTTTTAAAAGTATTGATATCAGCTAAACAGAATCAGTTTGCCATATTTTTTTTCATTGCAATCATTGTATCAACACCAATAAACAGGCTTTTGGAGGGAACAGGTCCATGATGTACTTTGTTCGTTAGTGTTCTCTCTTCTCTACATCAGTCCTGACACCAAGAAATAACTGCCAGCATCCTGTGTTCCTCAGTTTCAACTGATTGTAGAAGGTCTGGTCTGTTAGTCAAAATTCAACAGATAAAAAAAATGGAGTTCAGATTAGCTATTCAGGGAAAAATGAATACGAAGGAAGCAGGTTCAGATATTATAAAAATGAATTTGAAAACACATAAAAATAGGATTATGGCATTGCATTGAAAAGTCTAGGACCAGCCTAACATGAGACAACTATAGGTTCATTTCATTGTAGGGGTTTTCTTGAATATAGTTTATTTCAAAATCCTATTTATTTAAAATCCCAATTTTCCTTCGAGAGAAATAGTTCTCATCCCTATTGCAAGTGCCAAGTTCACTGATAAAATAAATAATTTATTCCACTTCGTGCAACACCTGAGTTGTGGCCAATGCAGTGGTGAAGAGTATGATATTTCTAACAAAAGGTAATGGCATTATTTTAAGGGCACTGTGAACGACTTGACGTGAAAAAGGTAGCATGAGAATTCAAATCAGGAACACTATTTCTAAGGCAACAATAACGAAGGACTAATTCAAGTATAAGGTGCAAATGAAAAAAAAAAATATGTATGCATAGGCTACTATAGATAGATTCTTAGCAACCATTTGTTTAGGTGTGTCCTAACATGTACCATAGCAAAAATAATAATAATGAACAATAATGGGTTTTCTTTCGTTGCAGGAGTAGAGAAAACTGATCATAAGTTTATATATAAAAAAAAAATGAACAATGTCAGGAACACAGGGGATCACATTATAGGGTTGTCATAGACATATGCTTGAATTCCTCAGCATATTTATTTCAGTGGCATCAATATCGACTTCAGTCCTACCACCAAATTGATGCATCCTGAAATTTGCTGTCGATGATGATTCTACTCATTGATCAGATTCAGCATATTCATTTCAACGGCATCAATATTGACTTCAGGCCTACCACCAAATTGATGCATCCTGAAATTTGCTGTCGAAGGGGCTTCTACTCATTGATCAGATTTTACAGTAACCTGTTCTGACAATATTTACACTCGCTAAAACTTCAACATTTCACAAGCATATGTTCTGTCGAAACAAAAACTTGATCATTTAAAAAAAACTTGATCAATGATCACTATCAAAACACCATCCTTTCAGAAATCGAACTTGCAACTTTCACCCAGTTTACAAATACAGTTGTGTCCACTTGTGAATTTTTTCTTAATTAACAAAATTAATGTATGCGAGTTTGTTCTCTAAGTTGGATACACATGTGGTTTCCTTGTCAACGGCAAGGCTGTGTCACGGATGTAGGCTTAACACAAATCAACTCCCAGGTAGCAAACAAAACAGAATAATAGGCATGCTTTGATGGCTGATGTTTGGGGATTTTTGTAGCACGTACCAGAAATCAAGCAATCGATTGAGGCATGCTTTGATGGCTGATGTTTGGGGATTTTTGTAGCACCTACCAGAAATCAAGCAATCAATTGGACAGTATTTGGCTTGATCCAAGCTACCCACATCACAATCCTCCCATCCCCAATCCGGGGAAGAGTCGCGTCACTGGAGGTTAAGCAGCAGGACACCAGCTCAACAACCTAATCCGCACGAAGCTATCCAATTGAAGGCTCACGGAACCATATCCTCCCTCGTAGGTGCAGTCCAGCAAAACAAATCGAAGAAGAGGCAGGTAAGAGAAGGGGCGCAGAGATAGGCGTGGGGCGGGGAGAGCGGGGAGACCAGTAGATCTGACCGGTGAGCGCGAGGACGCGGGGCTTGGCAAGCCTGACGAGCTTCTCGAAGTTGCCGCGGCCCTTGGCGACGCGGATGGAGAAGGCCGCCCCCTCGCGGCGCGCGCGCGTACGCCGGCTTCGCGTCGTCTGCGCTCGACTTGGCCATCTGCTTCCCCTCCCCTCGCCGCGGCGCCACAGCGTGGGGTCTGTCGCGCCGTCGCGCCTTGACGGAGCCTCCGTACGCACCCGTCGCCGTGGAGCAACCGGCACCATCGACCAGCCTGTGCGCGGAGGGACGGAGGACGGTTGGCGGGGATGCGGCGGCCTCGACGGCGACCGGACGCGGGTGAGGGCGCTGGTTTGGTTGGAGAGGGGAGGGGAGGGGAGGGGAGGAGAGGAGAGGCGGGCGGGCGTGCAGAGCAGTCGGCCCCACCTGTCGGTGCCGAATATTGTGAGAGAAGGGGGCGCGCGACGCACAGCGGCCCCACCTGTCGGCGCCAATTTTTGTTGTGAGGAGGAGGCGACGCACGCAGACTCAGAAGGAAAATAAGAAAGAGTAAAGATAAGGGAAAACGCCTAATATGAGAACCCGCCTCCATTGTTCCTCATACATCATGTCTTCACGCTGGCGCCGTCTCCACAGAGGTAGTTACAGTCCGCCACCGTCCTGTTCGTCCTACGGCTGTGCTCGTACAGTTGGGAAACATCGCCGCCGGCGACACACCGTATATCCAGCTTGAAAGCCTTGTTTCCATCCTTAACCGTGACAGATGTTGCTGCCGCGAACAGAGATTGATCAGTTGCATCAATGGGCAGGCAGTTCCATGCATACAACATCCATCTCAGCCGTAATGCTCGGCCAAAGCACTCCTCCGTCATGCCCAGGCCTCCTCTGTTCAGTCGGTGGCTGACGCCCTCAAGCCCAACTCACCTTGCACTTGCCTCCGTGCAAAATAGTGAAACATCGAATGTGCCCATAGGCCTATGGTGCTTAACGAGTCACTGCACGTATCAGACGTTCACAGTCGGCATTTCCTCCATCGCTGTTTCATGAACAATTAAAAAAATCAATTATAACTTATGATAAGGTTATGGACGTATGGCTGCTGCCGCCGCGCCTAGAGGTGCCGTGTGTCCGGCGACGACGATGGCGAGTGCGAGCACAACCCAACGTGCCCGGTTTAGCTGTGCCTATAGCCCGCTATAGTCTTTCTTAACCTTTGCGGATATCAACCGCTAAAAGCCTTAGCCCGCTATTTAAAACATTGCTATCCAGTGATGTCAATAACGACCCTGTTGATATTGTTCAGTTCAAACAAGCAACAATGGAGTCAATAAGAGAAAATAAATTTAAAACGAACTAAAAAAATGCAAAAAATTGTTGAAGAACCTTAAACTTTTTTTTTCTTCCGTCCAATACACATATCACTCCAATATTTTGAGGGCAAAATAGTGAATATCCAATGTGCCCATAGTAGGCCTATGGTGCTTATCGAGTCGCTGCTCGATCTTATCCCACGTTGACAGTCGGCCTTGTCCTCCATCCCTGTTTCATGAACCATAAAAATCTAAAATGTTACTTATGATAATGTTCTGATATAGCTGCTGCTTTGTGAGGTTTTTGCATATGAGGGCAGGTACAATGCTACACGTAAGCAGTCTTATAGCCCGTCTCATGCAACTTTATATAGAATTTTTGATGAGGTGGAAGAGAGAGAGGGTGGTGAGAGAAAGAGGTGGTTGTTTCGCGAAGCAACCACCTCATGCGCTAAAATTTAGGAGTATGAGACGGCTTACACACCATTGTACGAGTTATAGTTGCCATGCAACTCATAAATATTCCTTTTCTCACGCACAAATTAAGAAAAGATGCAATTAATACTAGACAACTAAAACAATCATCCATTGTACAAGTTGTCTGATGAAACCGTCTGAAACCTATGAGACGGGCTATGAGACAACACCTTTGTACTTACCCTGATCGTGCCAGTAACATGATTTCCTATGGTTCGGGAACTAATTAATTTTGTGTACGCAGAACTTGCAAGTTATTTTGTGTTGTCAACAAAATCATCTCATACTAGAGATCGTATCAAATACGTAAAAGGCGGCAACAAGTACGAGTTCGTTACAAGAAACCGTTCGTTTGGAAGGCGATCGGATTGATACGCAGATTCAGGAGATCAAGTGCTTATTTGCGACACGTAGTACTCCTACGTTGCTAGGGTTAGTCTAAACCCTCGGCCAAAGACCCGCCATCTCCGCCGCGCGGCATGGCAAACGGCGATGGCGACGACGATGGCTGCTACCGCGGCACCAAGAGATGCCGCGTGTCCGGCGACTGCACCGGCGACGAAGACCGCGAGTGCGAGCACAACCTAAGATGCAAGGTTGGCGCCGGCGGCGCCACTACCGGCGATGACGGCGAAAGCGGCGATGGCACCGGCGATTACATAGACGACGACGACAGCGACGTTTATGGAGATGACGAGGACATGTACTACGATGACGACGGCGGCGGCGGCGACGACATCTACTACGACAGCGGCGACGAAAAAGATTTTTACGCGCAAACGGAGGAAGCCGAGACGGAAAAGAAGAATGAGCTGGTGGGCAAGAAGGAGAAGACTTACACCGTCCTGACCGAGGACGACGTCCGCGCGCGGCAGGCGGCGGACACGGCCACGGTCGCCGACGTCCTGTCGGTCCCGGCGGGCATCGCCGCCGTCCTCCTCCGCCACTTCAAGTGGCGCGCCGACGAGGCCAAGGGGAGCTGGTTCGCGGACGAGCGGCGCGTCCGCGACTCCGTCGGCCTGCCGCCGCCGACGGACGGCGGCGGCGCGCCCGTCGTCGCGGCCAACGCCGGCGCCGACGACGTCGTCTGCGCCATCTGCTTCGACGGCCGCTCCGCCGGCAGGAAGTTCTCGGCGGGGTGCCGCGCCCACTACTACTGCCGCGCGTGCTGGCGCGGGTACCTCCGCGCGGCGGTGTCCGACGGCGGCGCGGTGTGCCTGGCGCTGCGGTGCCCGGACCCGTCGTGCCGCGCGCCGGTGGCGCGCGAGCTCGTCGACTCGGCGGCCGGCACCGCCGACCGCGCCCGGTACGCGGAGTTCGCGGCCCGGTCGTACGTGGAGGACAGCGGCGGCCGGCTAAAGTGGTGCCCGGCGCCCGGGTGCACCCGCGCCGTGGAGCTCCACGACGGCGCCGCGGCCGACGTGTCGTGCGACTGCGGCCACGCGTTCTGCTTCCGGTGCAGCGAGGAGGCGCACCGGCCGGTGACGTGCGAGACGGTGCGGCGGTGGCAGGCGAAGAACAGCTCGAACGCGGAGACGGCCAACTGGGTTCTGGCCCACACCAAGCACTGCCCGCGCTGCCGGCAGCCGATCGAGAAGAACCAGGGGTGCAACCACATGCGCTGCCGCTGCGGCCACCACTTCTGCTGGCTCTGCCTCGGCGCCGCCGGCCAGGGCCACTACGCTTGCGAGGACCGGCCGCAGCACGTCAAGAACGTCGGCGGCGAGAGCAAGGACGAGCAGAAGCGGCGGCAGGCCAAGGCGTCGCTGGACAGGTACCTCTACCACTACGAGCGCTGGGCGGCGAACGCCAGGTCGCTGCAGATGGCGCTCGCGGACATGGAGAAGCTCAAGGAGAGCGAGCTCGAGGTGATGGCCGCCATGGTGGGCTGCTCCGATGGGAAGCAGCTGGAGTTCTTCACGGAGGCGTACGAGCAGGTGGCCGACGGCCGGCGGGTGCTGCGCTGGTCGCACGCGTACGGCTACTTCCTCGACCCGGAGCGCGACGCCAAGAAGCGCGAGCTCTTCGAGCACCTGCAGGACGACGCCAACCAGGCGCTCGAGCGGCTGCACGGCTGCGCCGAGCTGGAGAGGAAGGAGATCTACGGCTACGACGACGCCGACATGCACAAGAAGTTCACGGCGTACAGGGAGAAACTCGTGCACCTCACCTGTGTGACGCGGCACTACTTTGAGAACCTTGTCAAGGCGTTTGAGTCTGACCTGCCCGAGATCTTTGCAGTCAACTTCTAGTAGATAAGTAGTAGTAGTGCTGAAGTTTTTACTTCATCTTTTCTTGCAGTATCCTTTTATGTGGACCATTTTCTAGTTATTGTTAGGACACTAAATTGGCTATGTAGTCTCATCGGAAGGACCACAAGTTTCTTTTACCATAGTGTCACTATCTGGCTAGAAAAAAACATTCGGTGAAATTTCATTGATATATAAGATATTTTGCATCACGGGTCCTAATGTCTTGTCCAAATTGGCTATGTAGTGTCAATGGAAGATCACAAGTATCTTTTTACCATAGTGTCACTATCCGGCTAGAAAAAAACATTCGGTGAAATTTCATAAATATCCAATTTTTTGAATTTTTCGATGGGGTCTCAAATAAGGCCGAAATGAATAGTACGAATGACATTCAAGAGTTCAAATTGTTCTTTTTTATATATGCAGTCATGTCATTTTTTCTAGTAAAAAAACAAAATGCGTATGCCGAAATTTCAGAAATTTCGTGTTTAGCCGAAATTTTCTAACCAGGCTGAAGTAGAAAAGCACGGGTAACCGCAAATTCACAAACAGTCAGCTCTTGTGGTCGGCTAAAAGGTTGATTGTGTTGGTGAGGTTAGGCACATTGTTGATTCACATTAACAAGAACTGTTCCCTCTTTCGTGTCTTAGATAAGTTGTAGTAGTGCTGAAGTTTTTACTTCACTTTTTCTTGCATGCTTTTGCGTGGACCATTTTTCAGTTGTTATTAGGAGATTAAATTGGTTATTTAATCACGGGATAGAAAGATAATTATTCAAATTACACATAGAGGCATACACAAAGCGAAATGCTCAACCCGTTTGTACCACTTCCATCCAAAAAAAATCTGATGTAGAGGTGCCACCAGTGGCAGAGCTAGAAACTTTGCAAAAGAAGTGCTGCCTGTTAAGCTGAATCAAATGAGCGTCGATTAAACCAGATAGAAAGTATTTAACAGAAAATTGTTGAAGTGCAATATGAATTAGGCGGCTCAATCGTAGCATGGCTTTAATTCGACTACAAAGCTGGGCTTTAATTCGACTACAAAGCTGTTTTGAAAATTGCAGTCCTCTTCCTCTCCAGTCCTCTTCTCCCTACGGTACTTCTCGACGGCCTTATCTTTCGTGCCCTACCGGGAGGTACGCTAGAACAATCACAAAATGTGGCAACAAATTAATGAGCAGAGACTGGTGCTCAGTTGTGCTCAAAATTTTTGGAACATTGGGATATGCTTGTGATAATGTTACCTATTGGGATATTAGGTAACATAAATCATCTCATAGTAGAGATCGTATCAAATATGTCAAAGGCGGCAACAAGTACGAGTTCGTTGTCAAGGAGTTTGTTAGGAAACCGATCGGATTGATATGGATTCAGGAGATCAAGAGCTTATTTGCAACGTACACGGCGTACATTGCTAGGGTAGTCTACTAAACCCTCGCCATAAACCCGTCGTCGCCTTGTAGCGAAGAGATGCAGCCCGGCATGGCAAATGGCGACGGCGACGATGGACGCACAAAGAGGTGCTGCGTGTCCGGCGACTGCACCGGCGACGACGACGGCGAGTGCGAGCGCAACCTAAGATGCAAGGTTGCCGCCGGCGACGACGGCAAGAGCGGCGATGGGAACGGTGGTGATTGTTATATATACGACGACGACAACGACGACGACGACTGCGACGTTTATGGAGGGCTTGATGATGAGGACATGTACAACGACGGTGAAGGCGGCGGTGGCGACGATATCTACTACGACAGCGGCGACGAAAAGGATTTGTTCGCGCAAACGGGCAAAGCCGAGAAGGAAAAGAAAGGGGAAAAGCTATAATCTACTCAGGTGTTTCTTCGGCTGGTGGCACCCGAATTTTTGACCCTCCGATAGACACGGTGGTTCATCTGATCGAACGAATTTTCAGCTTGTCCTGATTGGAACACATGCATTAAATCATAAACACACGTTGTAGATGGAGAATCGGGTGTTTTTAAGGCCTTCAATACCTGAATTTTTCTCATACCTCGAATTACAGTCAATTCATATTGGAGTTACAACTGTTTTATACAAAAGTGACAGTGATTATTTTAGTGTAATTTTTAAGTATAGATGGTGTAAATAAAAATTCGGGTGCTAGGACCCTCTAAAATACCTGAATTTTTCTTCTCTACCAAATGAGATTAGATCTCATCCACAAAGCGAGATCTGGTGGTTGAAAAAGCTGTCTAATTCTTGATCCAATGGTTTAAAATTCGGGTGGTGGGATCCAATTTTTCACCCAGGTGAGCTATAGACAGCCCCGAAAGAAAGAGGACCTGGTGGGCAAGAAGGAGAAAAGGTACACCGTCCTAACCGAGGACCCCGTCCGCGCGCGTCAGGCGGCGGACACAGCCACGGTCGCCGACGTACGTCCTGTCGGCCCCGGCGGGCATCGCCGCCGTCCTCCTCCACCACTTCAAGTGGCGCGCCGATGAGGTCCAGGAGCGCTGGTTTTCCGACGAGCGGCGCGTCCGCGAGGCCGTCGGCCCCGGCGCCGGCCAACGGCGAGGACCTCGTCTGCGCCATCTGCTTCGAGCGCCACGCCGCGGGGCGGATGCGGTCGGCCGGGTGCGCCCACTTGTACTGCCGCGCGTGCTGGCGCGGGTACCTCCGCGCGGCGGTGGAGGACGGCGGCGGCGCGCGGTGCCTGGCGCTGCGGTGCCTGGCGCTGCGGTGCCTGGCGCTGCGGTGCCCGGAGCCAGGATGCTCAGCGGCCGCGGTGGGTGGCCTCGTCGGCGAGGTCGCCGACGCCGCGGACAAGGCCCGGTACGCGGCGTTCGCGGCCCGGTCGTACGTGGAGGAGAGCGGCGGCCGGATCAGGTGGTGCCCGGCGCCCGGGTGCAGCCGCGCGGTAGAGTTGCTCGACGGCGCCGCCGCCGGCAAGGAGGCTTTGGACGTGTTGTGCGACTACCGGCACGGGTTCTGCTTCCGGTGCGGCGAGGAGGCGCACCGTCCCGTGACGTGCGAGACGGTACGCCGGTGGCTGGCGAAGAACAGCTCGGACGCGGAGACGGCCAACTGGGTGCTGGCCAACACCAAGCACTGCCCGCGCTGCCGGCAGCCGATCGAGAAAGAACCAGGGGTGCAACCACATGAGCTGCCGCTGCGGCCACCACTTCTGCTGGCTCTGCCTCGGCCCGGCCGGCGGCACCGACCACTACAGCTGCGGCGACCGACCGCAGCAGCACGTCAACAACAACGTCGGCGGCGAGAGCAAGGAGGAGCGCAAGCGGCGGCAGGCCAAGGCGTCGCTGGACAGGTACCTCCACCACTACGAGCGGTGGGCGGCCAACGACAAGTCGCTGCGGGTCGCGCTCGCCGACATGGACGAGCTGGAGCGCGAGGGGCTCGAGGTGATGGCCGCCGTGGTGGGCTGCCCGGCCACGGACCTCGCCTTCCTCACGGAGGCGTACGAGCAGGTCGCCGACGGCCGCCGCGTGCTGCGCTGGTCGCACGCCTACGGCTACTTCCTCGACCCGGAGCGCGACGCCATGAAGCGCGAGCTCTACGACTGCCTGCTGGACCACGCCAACCTCGCGCTCGAGCGCCTCCACGGCTGCGCCGAGCTGGAGAGGAAGGAGCTCTGCGAATTCGGTGGCGACGACATGAACAAGATGCTCGTGGCGTACAAGGAGAGGCTCGTAAACTTCACCCGAGTCACGCGGCGCTACTTTGAGAACCTTGTCAAGGCGTTTGAGTCTGACCTGCCGGAGATCTTTGCATTCAACTTCTAGATAACTAGTGCTGAAGTTTTACGTCACCTTTTCTTCCAGTATAGGACCATTTTCTAGTTATTCTAAACATGAACATCGTTCAGCTTTTTGCTAGATGGACGGAGACGACAATACAGCATGCCAATCGAGTGGAATTCAACCACAGACATACGCAACGCCAACGAGGCACAAATAACCTGCTAGTGTCAGGCTCAGATACACTTTGCAATATATCTGTGTCTGCAGCAATTGAGCATAAGGGCGAAAAAACTGAAGAAAAGGCTAGCATAAACACTTGTCCAATACCTCCACCACCGCTAAAACTACTGCCATACTTTTTCGAGGACGTGCAGTGTCATCATACTATAATAACTAAACGGTGGCCCTTATTCGCGTTACTCATCGGCTCATGTTTGAGATGCCAGTAGGTTGGTTCTAAGATTGCCATCAGTTCCTGATGGCGGCTCCGTGGCATACTGATGAACATAAACATCCTTCATCATGGGTGTCATCCAGAGCGTCCCTATGAAGATAGGCGACAG